>JAJIBD010015691.1:0-23025 GCA_021461705.1 Cryptotis parvus | reverse complement strand
CTGGCTTGTTGTGAGGCTCTGCTGGGGTGGCAGGCCAGGGCTAAAACCTGCCAAGCCTCCCGGGCGCTTCATGAGTGTCTGAGCACAGGGAGATCAAGTAGCAGGTCTGCCCCATGTCTGAGAGTCTCTGGTACAGTATACCTGGGCCGGATTAAAAAACAAAACTCCTGCAGGGTGGGTGTCTATGATCCGAGCTCTGATAGTCTGCTCTGCTGGGTGGAGTTGTGATGAGAGGGAAGGCCGGATTTGGAAAATGGTGGCCCCCATGGAGTAGGTGGGGTAGTCTGGCTTGTTGTAAGGCTCTGGTGGGGTGGCAGTCCAGGGCTAAAACCTGACAAGCCTCCCAGGCGCTTCATGAGTGTCTGGGCACAGGGGAGAGCAAGTAGCAGCTCTGTCCCATGTCTGAGAGTCTCTGGATCAGCATACCTGGGCCGAATTGAAAAAAAAATGCTGCAGGGTGGGTGTTGATGATCAGGGCTGTGATAGTCTGGTCTGCTGGGTGGATTGTGACGAGAAGGGAAGTCAGATGTGGAAAATGGAGGCCCCCATGGAGTAGAGGGGGCCTGCCTGGCTTGTTGTGAGGCTCTGCTGGGGTGGCAGGCCAGGGCTAGAACGCGCTCATGCCTCCCGGGCGCCTCATGAGCGGCACACAGAGAGAGCAAGTAGCAGCTCTTCCCCATGTCTGAGAGTCTCTGGTACAGTATACCTGGGCCGGATTAAAAACAAAACTCCTGCAGGGTGGGTGTTGATGATCTGGGTGTGATAGTCTGCTCTGCTGGGTGGAGTTATGATGAGAGGGAAGTCCAGATGTGGAAAATAGCAGCCCCCATGGAGTAGGGGGTCATCTGGCTTGTTTTGAGGCTCTACTGGGGTGGCAGGCCAGGGCTAGAACCCGCTATGCCTTCTGGGGGCCTCATGAGAGGCTGAGCACAGGCAGAGCAAGTAGCAGCTTTGCCCCATGTAGGAGAGTCTCTGGTTCAGCATACCTGGGCCGTATTGAAAAAAAAAACAACTGCAGGGTGGGTGTGGATGATCCGGGCTGTGATAGTCTGGTCTGCTGGGTGGAGTTGTAAGGAGAGAGAAGTCCGAATGTTGAAAATGGTGACCATTATGAAGTAGAGGAGCGTTGTCTATCTTTTTGAGAGGCTCTTTTGGGGTGGCAGGCCAGGGCTAGAACCTGCCATGCCTCCCGGGCACCTCACGAGCGGGGGGCACAGGGAGAGGCAAGTAGCAGCTCTGCCTCATGTCTGAGATACTCTGGATCAACATACCTGGGTCGGACTGAAAAAAAAACTGCTGCATGTTTGGTGTAGATTATCTGGCTGTGATAGTTCAGTGTGCTGGGTGGATTTGTTACTAAAGGGAAGTCCGATGTGGGAAAATGGTGGCCCACATGGAGGAGGGGGGGTCTTCTGGCTTGTTTGAGGCTCTGCTGAGGCAGGCCAGGGGTTAGAACCCACCATGCCTCCGGGAGCCTCATGAGAGGCTGAGCACAGGGAGAGCATGTAACAGCTCTGCCCCATGTAGGAAAATCTCTGGATCGCATACCTGGGCCAGATTGAAAAAACTGCTGCAGGGTGGGTGTCAATAATCCTGGCTGTGATATTCTGGTGTGCTGGGTGGAGTTGTGATGAAAGGGAAGTCCGGATGTGGAAAATCGTGGCCCCCCATGGAGTGGGGGCTTGTCGCCTATCTTGTTGTGAGGCTCTGCTGGGGTGGCTGGCCTGGGCTATATCCCTCCATGCCTCCTGGGCGCCTCATGAGAAGCTGGGCTCAGGGAGAGAAAGTAACAGCTCTGCCCCATTTAGGGAAGTCTCTCGTTCAGCATACCTGGAGGATTGGAAAAAAAACTGCTGCAGCATGGGTGTCGATGATCTGAGCTGTGATAGTCTGGTGTGCTGGGTGGAGTTGTAACAAGAGGGAAGTCCGGATGTGGAAAATGGCGGTCACTATGAAGTAGGGGGATTGTCTGGCTTGTTGTGAGGCTCTGCTGGGGTGGCAAGCCAAGGGTAGAACCCGCCATGCCTCCCGGCGCCTCATGAGCTACTGGGCATAGGGACAGCAAGAGGCAGCTCTGCCCTATGTCTGAGAGTCTCTGGTTCAGCATACCTGGCCGGATTGAAAAAAAACTGCTGCAGGGTGGGTGTCGATGATCCAGGCTGTGATAGTCTACTCTGCTGGGTGGATTTGTGAGGAGAGGGAATTCCGGATGTTGAAAATGGAGGCCCCCATGCAGTAGGGGGTGGTCGTATGGCTTGTTGTGAGACTCTGCTGGAGTGGCAGGCCAGGGCTAGAACCCACCATGTCGTCCGGGTGCCTCATGAGCCGCTGGGCACAGGGAGAGCAAGTAGCAGCTCTGCCCCATGTCTGAGAGTCTCTGGTTCAGCATACCTGGGCCAGATTGAAAAAAAAAACTGCTATAGGGGGTCGATGAACCAAGTTGTGATAGTCTGGTCTGCTGGGTGGATTATGACGGGAAGGAAGTCCAGATGTGGAAAATGGCGGTCCCCATGGAATAGGGGTAGGGGGTCGCCTGTCTTGTTGAGAGGCTCTGCTGGGGTGGCAAGCCAGGGCTAAAACCCGCCATGCCTCCCATGCGCCTCATGAGTGTCTGGGCACAGGAAGAGCAAATAGCAGCTCTGCCCCATGTCTGAGAGTCTCTGGTCAGCATACCTGGCCGGATTGAAAAAAAAGCTGCTGCAGTATGGGTGTTGATGATCTGGGCTGTGATAGTCTGGTCTGTTGGGTGGAGTTGTGAAGAGAGGGAAGTCGGATGTGGAAAATGGCGGCCCCCATGGAGTAGGGGGCATCGTCTGGCTTGTTGTGAGGCTCTACTGGGGTGGCAGGCCAGGGCTAGAACGGCGCCATGCCTTCCGGTTGCCTCATGAACTGCTGGGCACAGGCAGAGCAAGTAGCAGCTCTGCCCCATGTCTGAGAGTCTCTGGTTCAGCATACCTGGGCCACATTGAAAAAAAAACTGCTGCAGGGTGGGTGTCGATGATCCGGGCTGTGATAATCTGGTCTGCTGGGTTTAGTTGTGATGAGAGGGAAGCCCAGATGTGGAAAATGGCGGCCCTCATTGAGTAGGGGGTTGTCTGGCTTGTTGTGAGGCTCTGCTGTGGTGGCAGGCCAGGGCTAAAACCAGCCATGCCTCCCAGGTGCCTCATGAGCGGCTGGGCACAGGCAGAGCAAGTAGCAGCTCTGCCCCCATGTCTGAGAGTCTCTGGTTCAGCATACCTGGGCCGGATTGAAAAAAAAAACTGCAGCAGGGTGGGTGTCGATGTTCCTGGCTTGTTGTGAGGCTCTGCTGGAGTGGCAGGGCAGGGCTAGAACCCGACATGCCTCCTGGGCGCCTTATGAGCGGTCGGGCACAGGGAAGAGCAAGTACCAGCTCTGCTCCATGTCTGAGAGTCTCCATGTCTGAGAGTGTCTGTTCCATGTCTGCTCCATGTCTGAGAGTTTTATCAGTAACATTTTAAATTATAAACAATTGTTCACAGGATTTTTTTTGTCTTGTTTGCAGTCTCCTTGAAGATCTGGAGCACTTGTTCAGTGGGTGATATCTACAGAACTTGTGTGGTAGTCAGAGGTTATGTAAGACAGAGAAGGGTTCAGTGTGCTAATAAGTGTTGGAAACAATAATACCAGCCTTGAACTGAGAATTGAATGTAAGAAAAGGGATACACATGATAATCTCTAAATGCATGCATTGCAAGCCTCAAAGTGTAAGAGAAGAAAGACGGAAAGATGAGAAAGACAGAGAGAGAGAGAGAAGGCAAAGTGCCTGCCATAGAGGCAGGCTGGGAGAGGTGGGATGGTGTGTGGGGCCATTGGTGGTGGGAATAGGGCACTGGTGGAGGGACAGGTGCTGGAATGACTGAAACCAAATCATTAACATCTTTGTAATTGTATATCTCACGGTGGTATAACAAAATTAAAAGTATATGTAATAAAATGAAATAAAATTACTGTTTTGTGACCATTTATTTTATACCTGGATTTGCTGTATATAATTTAATTAAATGCTATAATGTGATTATTATAACTGATTATTTTTAGTGCATATTGAGATAATGTTGATTTATATGCTATAGATGTTTTAGGGTTACAATGTTGCACTGTTTTAAAATGTGTTAGCAAAGTGTGCTCACCCCTAAAGTACCGATATTCTTCACTCTATTCCATTGGTTCCTCTTTCTCACTTGATCCCCACTTTCATCAGGAGAATTCCCTATTTGGTAACCTCAGTGAACTGTTATTCTTAAGACAAGATAGTGCAAAGCACAAAATAATCTGAAAACCACACAAATGACAACACAAAAGTGTATTGAAGAGAAGCGGGAATTTTTTTTTCTTTTTGAGTCACACCTGACAATGCTCAGGGATTATTCCTGGCTCTTTGCTCAGGAATTACTCCTGGCAGTGCTCGGGGACCATATGGGATACCGGGTATCAAACCTGGGTTAGCTGCTTTCAAGGCAAATGCCCTACCTGCTGTGCTATCACGCTGGTCCCAAAATGGGAAATTTTTAAGTAGAGTTTCTACGGCCCTGTAGTTCCCAGGTACCCAATATATGGTTAAGAGAGCAGTGTTGTTTATCATGGGAATTTACAGAATGATGATACACATATGAATCTCAATCAGTATTATCTAATATTTGAAAGTCAGTTTTATGCATGTTAATTTTTGAAAATCACATTTGTGAAGAGAGACAGAATTCAGAGCATTATGACTCCTACTAAATATGTAAAGCTAGATGCATGATTACATCCATTTCTTCTTATTGTTTTAAGAGGTAACTTTGATGTGTGGAAGTATTTTTTGAGCACCATGCTTATTGATTTCCCCTTGCATGGAAGTTAGAGTTCCAAATGAATCTTTCTTGACAGGATGAAACTAAGGCCCAGAAACTCAGGCTCTTTTGATAGCCCAGTGGGTAAGGCATTTGCCTTGCATGCGGCGGGTCCATGCCAGCGTGGGTTGGATCCCCGGCATCCCATATGGTCCCTGGAGCACCACCAGGAGTAATTCCTGAGTTCAGAGCCAGGAGAAAACCCTGAGCATTGCCACGTGTGACCCAAAAAAGCAAAATAAAAAAGAAAAGAAACTCAGGCTCTTTATAAAATACCAAGAGGTTGACTTTGGAAGTTAAATGAAATACACATGTCATATTTCATGATCTTGTCAGCCTTCAGAGTAAAATAGTAAAGCAAGATTTTTTCCATGTACTAACATATACTAACTTAGTTGATATGGATATCTGCATTTGAATAGGAATTTAACCTGTTAAATATTTTCTGAATATTTAATATGAATGTTCGTATATATCAGAAAAAAATAACCACAGAAGATTAATTTGACAGAAGTTATTTCTGAGTGAGGGGAGGCTTTTTACATTTTATCATTAGATAGTATGGATATTTGTAGCAATTCTAAGCTATCTTATGCATATAAACTATTTAAAAAGCATAATAAAATTCATACTTTTGAACATCATTCCTAAGAGGTTTAATAGGATAAACTGAAATAAGACCGGGAAAATTTTGTTAAAATCTCCAGTTGATTGTTTACAGCCATGCTCTGAGAAATTCTAAAATCAAATCGAGACACTATTGAATCAGAATAACTGGTAAATGGTTATAGCAATAGAATTTATCTAAGATTTTATCATGTAAAACTTATATTAGGAATATGATCACATTTCTTCTGTTTTCATTTGGAAGGAGCTGTTATGCCCACTTATAGGTTGGAACTAGATAACACAGCTGGGACTAGTAAACCAACTCCAATCTCTCTTATTTTGTAGCTTATGATCATTTCATCACAATATAATGTGTGTTTTAAATCTTGGTTTTATGACAATTTTTTTTCCAACACTGAACACTGTATTTAATTTCTCCAAGTTCTAACATTATCAATGGAGAAATAGAACAACAGCATCCTTATAAATATTATAGGATTGCTGTAAAGGATATTTGTGAATGCGAATATTATTTACATTATTGAACCTTTATCTTCATAAATTATTGTCCTTAGTACTTGTTCATCATGGTGTCCAATCTAAGATTAGAATCTAAGTTCAGGGTGGAAGTATTTGATTTAATTTGTATTACACTGCTTGTTTGTTCCTGATGATAGTTAATGGCATAGCCATTGTAGAAATTACAAAAAACATAATCAAAGAGGCATCATAAATTATTTACTTTCCTTTCAACCAACATAATTTCATCTCCAAGTGCTTTCTTCACCCTTTTGTCAGAAAATTCTATTGTGTTTCAGGTTCTATTTTTCTCCTAAGATATTCCCAAGATTTAGGCAACTTCTGCAAAGGATGCCGACCGCTCGAGGTCGCGTAACTAGTTAGCATGCCAAAGACTGGACCTCAATTTCTCATTTCTCCTTCCACCTATCCTGGTAGATAGAGTTACTGGTACACATATGCGGTCTTGTCACCTTAATACTTTGTAATGCTCATTCTTTAAGAGGTGCCCTGTTAGCTCAATTCTTTTACATCAGTGTCTTTCCAAGTCTGGATAAATATTCTCTGCTTTTTTTTTTTTTTGCTTTTTTGGGTCACACCCGGCAATGCTCGGGATTTCTCCTGGCTCTGCACTCAGGAATTACTCCTGGCAGTGCTCGGGGGACCATATGGGATGCCGGTGATCGAACCCAGGCCGGTGCACAGGCCAGCTGCATGCAAGGCAAACACCCTACCCGCTGGACTATCGCTCTGGCCCCAATATCCTCTGGTTTTAATACCATATCTACCTATAAAAACACCTAAACTTTTGCTTTTCTGACTCTACTCATGAACCAGTCAAAGCCATTAATGGCTTTTATTAGCAATAAGACAAATCTTTTCTTATAAGCTGTTTTATGATTCTTATAAAACCTACTTGAGATAAGAAATTAAAAAGCATCAAACTACCTGCTTGGGTTGTGGGAGAAAAAACAAACATGTTATGGGAACCCGGTATTTCTATGTAAAAGTAATCATACCAAATGTAGTAATATCAACATACAAATAACATACAAATATTCAAGGAATATGTTGAAGATACCGATAATCTTTTTTTTTTTTTTGGTCACAACCGGCAATGCTCAGGGGTTACTCCTGGCTCTTTGCTCAGGAGTTTCTCCTGGCAATGCTTTGGGGACCATATGGGATGCTGGAGATAGAAACAGGGTCAGTCGCATGCAAGGCAAACACCCTCCCCGCTGGTCTATCGCTCTGGCCCGTAATCTTTTATTTAGAGAGAAATCGATTGCTGCTGGGGAGACAGTACAGTGGTTAGGGTGCTTCCCTTACACATGACCAACTTAGGTTCAATACCCAGAAGCCCTTATCCCACCAAGAATGGTCCTTAAGTGGAATCAGGAGTAAGACATGAAGACTGCTGTGTATAGTCCAGCAGTCTATAGAACATACAAAACAGGTAGAACATTTTTACCTGTTTTCTGCTTCAGACTTTGCAGAGGAATCTTCTTAGCCCACTGGTATAAAACAAATATCTAGATTCTCAAGATCTCCACTGGTCTTTTGGTTTTACCCAGTCTAATTGGGCTAAAATCGGCAACACTGTTTCCTTTAGCCATTTGTTATTTTCTTACTCTGCTTCTTTATATTCCACATACAATAGAAACTATTCCATACATGTTCCCTTTTTTCTAGCTGATATCAGTTAGCATGGGTATCCTTACATTTTATTTACTTTTGTCAATCCAAACACCATAATTAGGTAGAAACTATGAAAAACAAAATATCATTGAAATGTCCAAATTCCCTCCATTCATCATACTATTTTGAAAGATATTGTGCATATATGAATTTATTGTAGGAAAATTAGTTACGACTAATTCCTGTGACTTGATATTTAGGACTTTTGAATTTGCAATGCTAAAATTTAGACAAATAGGATTACTTAGAAAGTAAAAGTTAGAATATTTAAACAGCATTCAAATAATGTTGAATATTGTTAAAACGTATACTTGAATATTTATATGGCTTTCTAAATAAATCTTGCTGTTCACTAAGATTCAAATGGACTTACAGACAATATTTGTTCTCCTTTGTAGAACAAATATTCTGTATTAAGTCCATTTGGTTTGGATGAAGAATCCCCAAATGGGAAAGGTCAGTAACTTGAGAAAATCAGATCATTACATTATCCAGTAGAAGGACTAATATGTGTGTAGCATTGTGTTTCTGATCACTTGATCACTTGATCAGTTGACATCCCGTTATTCATCGATTTGCTGGAGCAAACATTTCCATTTGACCCTATCAAGTGCCAGTGTAGCCCAATGGCATCTGGTTGCTTCAGGATAATGAAGAGCCTCAAACCGTTCATTCAGGGTCTTGTCGAAGAAGTCTGACCATCTTGTAGGTGGGCAGCCACATTATCTTTTGACATTCCGTGCAATCCAGTTGGTAATGGCTCTAGTTCAGCAGTCTTCTCCAAATTGCATTACGTCCAGCCCATCTGATTTTCTATGCCTTGGCAAACGCAGAAAGTGTCCCTGACTCTGGAACAGCTATGGAGGTCGGAGCTCCAAATCCCTTCTTTCACTTGAGTGAGGTGTGATAGTCCAAGCATAGCTCTTTTGATTTCTCTTTGGGAGACCCGAATAGCATTCTCATCCTGCTTTTGTAGGGCCCAGGTCTCTGAGGCGTATGTTAATGCAGGGAGAACCGTGGAGTTGAAGAGATGTGCCCATAGCCAGAGGTTCTTTGTCTTTTTAGCTATTTCTTTGATGCTTTTGAAGGCATTCCATGCCGCTCTCTTCCTCCTGCACAGATCAGGTTTTAGGGTCATTTATCATGTTGAATTCTCAACCTTCGCATAACATAACTGCTGAATTCAGGGATGTATGTTCCATTGAGAGTGAAGGGAAACATTCAAGACATCGGCAACTATCGCCCCATCTGCCTGTTGACCATCATCTACAAGCTGTTTACACGAGTCATCCTGAACAGGATTAGCAGAACACTAGATGAAGGACAACCATGCGAGCAAGCAGGCTTCTGGAAAGCATTAAGCACAATCGACCATATCCACACAGTAACCAAGCTCATCGAGGTTTGTAGGGGAGTACAAGATGCCGCTCTGTCTCACATTCATGGATTTACAGAAAGCCTTTGATTCTGTGGAGACTGAAGCAGTCATCGAAGCCCCTAGCCAAACAGGGCGTTCAAACCCAATACATCAAGATCCTTGGTGAGCTGTATTACTGATTCACCACCAGGATCTCACCATCCTACAAAGAAGTGATCATTAATGTGAAAAGAGGGATTCGACAGGGTGATACCTTTTCACCAAAACTCTTCAGCGCCACCCTCGAGAACATCATGAGACAATTAGAATGGGAAGGAATGGGAGTGAAGATAGATGGTCGGCAACTACACCACCTCCACTTCGCTGATGACATCGTTCTAATAACACCAAACATTAGCCAAGAGGCACAAATGCTGGCTGACTTTGACCGAGAATGTGGAAAGATAGGTCTACAGCTGAATCTAAAAGAAAACAATGTTCAAGAAGAATGTACTAGTTCCTGAGGCCCCATTCACTCTCAATGGAACAAACATCTCTGAATGCAGCAGTTATGTGTACCTAGGTCGAGAAATCAACATGATGAACGACCTAAAACCTGAGCTGCGCAGGAGGAAGAGAGAGGGCATGGAATGCCTTCAAAGGCATCGAAGAAATAGCCAAAAGGACAAAAAACCTCTGACTCTGGGCACATCTCTGACTCCACTGTTCTTCCTGCATTAAAATACGCCTCAGAGACCTGGGCCCTACGAAAGCAAAATGAGAATGCTATTCGGGTCTCCCAGAGAGGAATTGAAAGAGCTATGCTTGGAATATCACGCCTCACTCAAGTGAGAGAAGGAATCCGGAGTTCTGACCTCCCTCACTATTCCAGAATCAGGGACGCTGTCTCGTTTGCCAAGGCATCAAAAATCAGATGGGCTGGACATGTAATGCGATTTGGAGACAACCGCTGGACATGTAATGCGATTTGGAGACAACCGCTGTACCATTACCAACTGGTAATGGTACCGACTAGATCCCACGGGATGTCTAAAGATCACGTGGCCTCCCACCTATAAGATGGTCAGACTTCCTTTTAAAGACACTGAAGGAACGTTTTGAGGCTCTTCATATTTCTGAATCAACCAGATGCCATTGGGCTACATTGGCACGTGATAGGGTCCAATGGAAATGTTACTGGCACCTGCTCGAGCAAATCGATGAATAACGGGATTCAAGTGATCAAGTGATTAATTTTGGTTTGGGGGCCACACCCAGTGGTGCCCTGAGTTTACTCCTGGATCTACACTCAGGGATCACTCCTGGTGGGGCCCCGGGCGCTATGTGTGGTGCCTGGAATCAAACCCTGCTGGAGTATCACTTTGGCCCCAGGAATTTTATGATTTGCAATAGATATAATACTTTTATTGCACGAAATGAGAGGCTACTACAAGAGCATCCCACCAGCACAGCAGAGCTTGGCAAGCTACCCGTGTCGTGTTTGATATGCCAAAAACCAGTAACAATTATAAACCTCATTCCCATGACCTGAAGGAATGGTTTGAGGATCTTCATGTCCCTGGAGTGAGCAGATGCCCTTGGGCTACACTACCATGCAATAGGACGTATGGAGATGTTACTGGTGCCCACTCGAGCAAATCAATGAACAACAGGAAGACAAGGATACAAGTAACCCTCTAAATGTATGTATTGCAATCCACAATGTGTAAGAAAAGGAAGAGAGTGATAAAGAGGGAAAGAGAGAAGAGAGAGAAAGATAAAGAGAGAAAAGAGATAGAGAACCTGACATAGAGGCAGGCTAAGGGAGGGGGAGGAAGTGGGACATTGGTGGTGGGAAATGGGCACAGGTGGAGGGGAAGGAGCTGAAATACTGTATGACCGAAACTCAAACATGAACATCTTTGTAAGTGTATATCTCACAGTGGTATAATACAATATTAATTAATGAAAAAATAAAATAAAATGTCTACCTTCAAAGTTGCAAGAGTCAGAGAGCTATTACAGTAAGTAAAATTGGCCTTAATTTTATTTTTTTGTGCTGCGTACAATCTTTCCAAGGGTCACTCATGAGATCAGAGCCAGGAATAGTCCTAGAAAACTGCTGGACATAGCCCCAAATCCCTTCCATACCCCAAATAAATAAAATTTGCCAGCCGTTTCTTATACAATCCAAGAATAAATCAAGAAATTAGTAAGTAGTACATGTAAGTATATGCTTATTACTAAAATAATTTTGTCACATATTGAAAGAGGTGTTGAAAATAATCTGCTCTGAGTATTAAATATTCTTTGCTACTGACTGTCATGAGGAATTAAGAAAAATTTTTACAGCTATTATCTGATAATTCTAATAATCCTTTTAAATTTTCAAAGGCCCTCTAAGATTTTTCTCACTTTTAGTTAATTACAGGAATCTCTTGGTGGCATTCTGTAAACATTGGTTTTTAGTCTGTCATTTTCTCCAGAGTCTAAATGGATTAGGTCATAGTCACATTTCACAGAGCTTTCTACTTTTATTCATACTTGATCACATTGCCTTGCTTTGGCACCATATGGTGAATTGTGATGGAAGGATATTCTGGGTCTTGTTTAATAAGAATTTTTGATTGCCTAAGGGAATTTTTTGGGATTCTTGTGGTTGGTATATTCTTTGTTGCTTCTGATTTATTTATTTTCCTATTGTTTCGATGCCTGTGTATGTTTTAAGATTATTTTTTGAGCATAATATGAAACCAATACCAAATGGCAGTAGGAATAATGGTCCTAGGTTGGAACACTGCTTCATGTGCTGCAGTAAAAGGCATTTGAGTTAGGAAAGGAGTCACTATGAAAAGATAGCTGGAACTGATCACTCTGGATGAGAATTGAGTCCTTAATGTAGGTAAAGGGAAACATGATAACCTCTCAGTATCTATCTGTATTATAATTCGTAATGCTGAGAGAGAAAGACAGAAAGTGCCCGCCAGAGACACAGATTGGGAGGAGAATGGCAGGATGGAAAAGGGACATTGATGGTGAGTAATGTGTACTGGTGTATGGATGGGTGTTGGGACATTGTTTAACTGAAACACAATCCTGAACAGCTTTGTAATGGTCTAGCTTATGGTGATTCAATGAAAAGAGAGATGTGTACTGAAAGTAGGTAAAAGAAAAACATGATACTCTCTCAGTACCTGTACTGAAAACTATAAAGACCAAAAGGAGAGAGAAACAGAGAAATAAAGATAGAAAGAAGGAAAGAATGGAAGGGCCTGCTTTAGAGACAGGTTGGGTGGGGGAGGTGTGACAGGAGGGAAAATGGGGACATTGCTGGTGGACAATGTACACTGGTAGAAGAATGGGCATTGGAACATTGTATGACTATAACCAGAGACATGGGGCAGAACAGGTACTGGCTCTTCCTGTGCCCAGCCACTCACGAGGCACCCGGGAGGGATGGCGGGTTCTAGCCCTGGCCCACCACCCCAGCAGAGCCTCGCAACAAGCCAGATGACCCCCACTACATGAGGGCCTCCATTTTCCACATCTGGACTTTCCTCTCATCATAACTCCACCCAGCAGACCAGCCTATCACAGCCAGGCTCATTGAGATCCACCCAGCAGCAGTCTTTTTAAATCCTGCCCAGGTATGCTGATCCAGAGACTCACAGACATGGGGCAGAGCTGCTACTGGCTCTCCCCTGTGCCCAGACGGCTCACGAGGCACTCCAGGAGGGATGGCGGGTTCTAACCTTGGCCCGCCACCCCAGCAGAGCCTTGCATCAAGCCAGATGACCCCCCCACACCATGAGGGCCTCCATTTTCCACATCCTAACTTCCCTCTCGTCAGAACTCCACCCAACAGACCAGCCTATCACAGCCCGGCTTGCGCTGCCGCAAGCGGTCGTGGTGGTTCATCAATAAATACTCGAGATTAGAGGTGACTACAAGACTATGCCACCAGCATGGCAGAGCCTGGCAAGCTGCCCGTGTCATGTTTGATATGCCAAATACCAGTAACAGTTATAGACCTCATTCCCATGACCTGATGGGATGGTTTGAGATTTTTATGATTCCTGGAGCAAGCAGGTGCCCTTGGGCTCTACTTGCATGAGACAGGACATATGGTGATGTTACTGGTGCCCACTCCAGCAAATCAATGATGAACGGGAAGACAGTGATACAGTGAACCTAATTATGAACATCCTTGTAACTAAATTTCACCATGATTTAACATAAAAATAAAATACGATTTTTTGTGTTTTGATGCTACGTTCAGCCGTTTGGTGATTACTCTTTGACTCTGGAGTCAGGAACCACAGCTTGATGGCTTAGAGAACAATATAGTATGCTGGGGATCCAACCAAGGTAACCTGTGTGATAAGCCAGAGCCTACCTCACTCTATCTCTAGACCATGATTTATAAATTACTTTTTGTATAAATTTCAAGTATGTCTTTGTTTATGGAGCTATAAAACAGCACTAATAAACACAAATGCTCCTTTCAATAATACCATTTCTTTCCTTCATTTTCTATAAGCAAATACTGCCATGATGAAAAATTTAATGAAAATTCTACTAAGACTTTACGAGGCATATTTGAAATGGTAAAAATAAGACAAAAACACTAATGATTCACTGGATTGCATTCCCTTCCCAACTTCTAATATTTGAGTGCTGGGACTTTGGCGCAATACCCAGGAGTGCTTAGGGCTGACTCCTAGTTGTGCACTGAAGGATAACTCAGTGATCAAGGAAACATCTGGGATGCTGGAGATTGAACTTGGTTTGACCATACACAAGGCAAATACCCAGTCCCTCTACACTATCTCTGATTCCTCCTTATAAATTTTTGTCTGAATTTCACTTCAAAACTTTGTTTTAGCATAAAATGAGCTATTTATAATCACTAATAATTGTTGCCTGGGTGTTGCTCACTACTTTTCCTCACATCATATTCCTCTTTATGGCTGAAAAATATTTTTTGATTTATGTCTTTGTCTGTCTAGTACTTTTTGTGATTGCCTTCACATAGTCCTTAAAGATCACTTGGTCACTTGACATCCCGTATTCGTCGATTTGCTCGAGTGGGAGCCAGTAACAATTCCATTTTTCCCTGTCATGTGCAAGTGTAGCCCAATGGTATCTGCTTGCTCCAAGAATATGAAGAGCCTCAAACCACGTGTTCAGGGTCTTGACAAAGTAATCTGACCATCTTGTAGGTGGGTGTCCACATTATCTTTTGATGTCCCATGGGATCCAGTTGGTAATGTCACTATTCCAGCGGTCATCTCCAAATCGCATTACATGTCCAGCCCATCTGATTTTCAATGCCTAGGCAAACGAGACAGCATCCCTGATTCTCGATTGTCGATGGAGGTCGGAGCTCCGGATTCCTTCTCTCACTTGAGTGAGGCATGATATTCCAAGCATAGTTCTTTCGATTCCTCTTTGGGAGACCCAAGTAGTGTTCTCCTTCTGATTTTGTAAGGCCCAGGTCTCTGCGGTGTATGCTAATGCAGGGAGAAGGGTATAGTCAAAGAGATGTACCACATAATAATTTTTCCACCATTTTATTAAAGCAATTGTGATTTGATTTACAAGTTTATTCATAGCTGAGATTTAGACATACAATATTGCAGCACCAATCCCACCACTAGTGTCAAATTTCCTCCACCAATGTTCCTAGGTTGCCTTCCACATCACCTTATCCACAATCTACTATTTTGACAGGCAGCTTTGAATTTGGTTGTTAAACTTTGGATCTTGATTTCTGTGTTGTGTACTCTGTGGTTCGGATATTTGGCTCCATCATTCTTTATTACCACCTTTATACCTGGCTGCCTTGTTCTGTTCCCTGTTGATTCTTATTTGTTTATTTTCTCCATCTTTATTTTGTTTATTACCCTTACTATTTCTTTTCTTCTCCTTCCTGTACTCTGTGGCTAAGGTTGATCATGGAGCCCTCTTTAAAACATTTCAGTTATTCTAAATATCACATATGAATGATATTATCCTGTGTTTATCCTTCTTCCTCTGGATTACTTCATTTAACATGATGTCTTCTAGTTTCATCCATCACTTGATCACTTGATCACTTGACATCGCGTTACTCATCGATTTGCTCGAGCGGGAGCCAGCAACAATTCCATTTGACCCTATCATGTGCCAGTGTAGCCCAATGGCATCTGCTTGCTTCAGGAATACCAAGAGCCTCAAACCATTCGTTCAGGGTCTTGACAAGGAAGTCTGACCATCTTGTAGGTGGGTGGCCACGTGATCTTTTGACATCCCATGGGATCCAGTCAGTAATGGCTCTAGTTCAGCAGTCTTCACCAAATCGCATTACATGTCCAGCCCATCTGATTTTCGATGCCTTGTCAAACGAGACAGCGTCCCTGACTCTGGAACAGCGATGGAGGTCAGAGCTCCCGATTCCTTCTTTCATCCATATTGCCATGAATTGCATGATTTCATCATACCTAACAACTGTGTAGTATTCCATTTTGTATATATACCACATCTTCATGATCTATTTGTCTGTCATTAGACATCTAGATTGATTCCAACTCTTAGCTACTGTCTGTCTGAGTGCTGCAATGAATAATGGGTTCACATTCAGTTAAATGAACGCTTTTCTGTCCTGGGGATAGATTCCTAAAAGCTTAATTGTGGGTCATCTGGAAACTCAATTGTGAGTTTCCTGAGTACTCTCCATATTGTTTTCCATTGGAGTTGGACTGAAACCACATATTTAGAACTAGACCTGGTAGCTTTATAGGAAGTACCAAAGAATCCTTTTACTTTCCAACAATAACAAATTCAGTCTCTGAATTTGTAGGTAAAATATTTTCCTAAATTCTTGGAACTGCTATTGTATTTGCTTTTTTAAGACATTAAGATTCAAATTTGGAATCCTAGTTTGCAGTCCCATTCTTTTCACTTTGTTGGTGATGTAGTTTGAGAATGAATTATGAAATAGGGTTAGTTTATGTATCTGTAGAGCCCAAAAGACTTAATGCTATATTTGCTATTTATGGAAATTTTCTTCTTGTTCTAAGCACTAATCTAGATAATTTTATCAAACATTGTTTTGTTTGTTGCCATTTGGTGTGTTTCTGAACCTACTCTGTACATCACCTTGACTGGAAATTCTTAGTTGAGTATTTAAAGATTATTCTAACAGGTCTCTATATGATGCATAGTTCTGGAATATCTCTTTTTATAAGGCTAGATACATTTATTTTATCTATGTTTTATTTCTTTGTATGCCATCTTGTTTTCAAGCATTTGAAGTTCAGCAACCATCACACCCAGAGGTGTGACCAATAGACAATTATACTTTTACCAGATCCAGATCTAAACAAAATATCCAAACTAAGGCAATTATTTGTTATATGTATGGATACTGCCATGATACTAATAGACATGTTATATGCATTTACATTGTAATGATCCCAATGGATGATCATGTGAGATCCAATGTATAGCATCTTACTGATTAAGGATGGGTAAAAGAGACAATGACTGATTGTCAATCAGAAGCCATCACTTGTTTATGAAGACAATAATAACAGATATATAAAAAGTAAGATGGACAAATTCTGACTATGAGTGATGCCCTGATACATTAAAATTTAAAGATGAGTTTTTCTTTTTCAGTTTTATGGTTTTAATATTGTGTTATTTTTGGGGGCCCAGACCTGGAGGTGATCAAGGCCAAGTACTGGCAGGCTTAGGGATAGGATGCTGGAGATGGAACCTTGGCCATCTGTCAGCAAGGAAACCATCCTACCCATTGTACTACCACACCAGCCCTGAATTGTTACATTCTTTTTTTTTTTTTTTGCTTTTTGGGTCACCCCCGGCAATGCCCAGGGGTTTCTCCTGACTCTGCACTCAGGAATAACTCCTGGCGGTGCTCGGGAACCATATGGGATGCCAGGGATCGAACCCAGGCCAGCATGGGCTGCTGCGTGCAAGGCAAACACCCTACCCGCTGGGCTATCTCTCCGGCCCCAGTGAATTATTACATTCTTGTTAGCACAGTAATATGTGCCCAACAACTCTATTTTTCTTAACTGTGCCACCTGCTATTGGGATTGGTGACTCTAATGGCTAGCTGTACTATTATTTCTTCATTTGATTATGGTTTTGGAGGAGGAAAACATCCGTATTGTAGGGTTTGTTGTACACCTGCTATACCTCAAACTCCTTGACATTGTAAATCAGCAGCCACTGAGCAAAACATGTGCTTAGTTTTACTGTTATCCCCATAACTGCTATTGAATTTTCTGTTCATCTTAATGTCAATACCTCTGGTTTCCTCCAGTTATGTTTAATCTTTACATCTATGTCTGACTGGTGCCTCACGAACTTCTTGAACCTCTTTATTGATGATCTTGTGGGTTCACTAGGGGAGTGTTCTGAGGATAACTATGATGCCTGACAGTTTTCTCAGACAATTAAGAGTAGATTTACTATATTGTCAGAGAACTCTGGGTTCCCAACAAAATCCAAAGCAGGAACAGGAATATTGGTGGGACCTTCACATGTCAGAGAACGCTGGGTTCCCTGACAAAATCTGAGACAGACCTCCATTTTTCAGAGTATGCTGGGAACCCCAACAAAATCTGGGAGCAGAGTATAGGGATCCCCCTTCTGTTCCAGGGGATCGGTAGCCAGATGACAGAAAAAGATGCAAGAATCCAGCAGAGTTTCAAAAGTCTTTATTCACAATTGTTCTGGTATACAATCCAGTAATAGAAAAACCCCAGACTTTAAGATCCTAGCTGGGCCCTGGCCACATATATGTTTAGAATTCTAGGCCAAGATGTCTGCTACCACGTGCTAAGTCCCAAGAGGGAAGAGAACTGAGAGCAGAGGCATAGGACAAAAGGAAGAAGGCTGAAAGGGGTAAAAGAGAGCTGGCTTTATATTGTTTCAGCCTTGACTGGCCCATATCAGTAGAGAGCAGTTAGGGTCAATTTCCCTCAGGTATGCTTTTTCAAGGACCTCACCTAGTCCCATTGAAATATTAATATCTCCCCAGTCAAGGCTGCCAGCCCTTGGTATTCCAGCAGTCCGTATACATATGGGGGGGAAAGGCATGTATCTGTACCAATGGATATTCTATAGTCAGATATATATTTCTCCAAGCCTTCACAAGATTCATGTCTTTATTTCATAGTTGTTATGCCTTTAGATTTATTAGAGAACCATACTTGCTTGCTTGGAGGCATATGGCATTTCTCTCTGATAATTATAACTAGATTATACTTAGAGAGCCAAAGTGGCCAGGAAAATATACTGGTTAGATCTATCTAGTCCCACAGTGATTGTGGCAGCATGACAGAAAATATTTATACCAGCTAACATAGAATATAATGGTAAGATATTATGCCACATAAAATCACAGATTAAAACTCTCCTCCTGTCCCATCTTCAAACTGGCCTGCAGGAGGAAACTCCAGGCAAGATGCAGAGGCTCTGGGTAGCAGTGTACTGCAACAATATATGACCCAGTAATTCCAATTCTTTCTATCTACCCTCATAGGACAAAAACAATTCAAAAAAATACATGCAAAGTTATGTTTACTTCGATCCTTAATATAATATTGATGTTCTGAAAATAAATCAAATCACCAACTACAGAAGAAAGGTTAAAGAATTCTTGTTATATATACATGTAATGGAATATTTTGCAACAATAACATAAGATAAATTAATGAAGTTCACTATAACCAGAATGGAATTGGAGGGAATAGGGGAAATACCAAATGATGTCACTTACAAGTGATACATGGAGTGACAAGACAAGGAAATGGAAACAGTGGAGTGTCGGAGATGCCGCTGAGGACCCAACAGTATCAGGACAGAAGTTCTCTTCTACCTCCGAGGCCGACAGGGGAACAGATGATAACTCACGAGTCTGGCTCAGTTCCAAAACAGCTTTTAATAGTACAAAAACTGTACCACTGAAATCCAACATAATAAAAGAACTCTACCTCTGGTCAGGACTAAGACCATACAAGAGAGCCCAAGTCTCCCACCAAAGAGAGAGGGATCTCACCGGAGAGGAGTCCTACCCCAAAAAGATGAAAAAGGGAAGGGGGCCCTCAAGTCAGTCCCCTTATATACACCAAAGTAATCCTATCTGTGACAGGGAGTGTCCTATCAACAAAGAACCCTAAACATCCTGTAGAAGAGTGGCGCCACACCCTATTATAGGTATAAACAAAGGATTAATCCAAGGACTAATCTCTTTTATATTTTTTTATTTTTATTATACCACAATGAAATATACAGTTACAAAGGTGTTCATAATTGGTTGTTGGTAACACGGTATTCCAGCACCCATCCCTCCACCAGTGCCCCATCCCCACCACCAGTTTACCCTCTTTTTTAAACTAATATTTTATTATGCCACCGTGAGATATACAATTACAACGTTGTTCATATTTGGAGGTTTCGGTCACATAGTATTCCAGCACCCCACCCTCCACCAGTGCCCATTTCCCACCAATGATGTCCCCCATTCCCTCCCCTCCCATAGCCTGCCTCCATGCAGGTTCTTTATTTCTTTTCTCTCTCCCTCTCTCTCTTTACCTTCTCTTACATTTTGTGGGTTGCAACACATACACTTAGAGGACATCATGTGCATTTTTTGCCTGTATTTAATGCTCAGTTCTAGGTTGGTGTTGGCCCTTTCAACATTTATTCGCACATGTTCCCTTCTCTGTCTTACCTAAACTCTGACTCCCACACGTTTGTGGTAATTTCTACTTTTGGTAAGACATCCTGATCCACGTTCCCCTGACATTGGATTTTGGTATTATAATATGTATATATGTATTTGTGTCATGCAAATAAATGCAGTCATTCGATATCTCTTTACTTCTAATTTCACTCAGCATGATCCTTTCCATATCCATCCATTTATAGGCAAATATCATAATTTCATTTTTCCTAACAGCTGCATATTATTCCATTGTGTAGATGTACCAAAGTTTCTTTATCCAGTCATCAGTTCTCGGGCATTGTCGGGAAGCGCCACGGGGTCCCCGACAGTGTCGGACAGAGGTTCTCTTCTACCTCTGAGGACGCCGGGAGAACAGATGAAAACTCACGAGTCCGGTGCAGTTCCAAAAAGGCTTTTAATAGTACAAAAACTCTTCCACAGCACTCCAATATAATGAACAAACTTTAGCTCTGGTCCGAACTTAAGACCATACAAAAGAGCCTAAGTCTCCCACCAAAGAGAGAGGATCTCACCCGAGCTGAGTCCTACCCAGAAGATGGAGCAAAAGGCCAAAGAGCCAAAAGCCAAAAGCCAAAAGCAAGGGCTGAGGAGCCAAAAGCCGAAAGCTAAAAGGCCCAAAAGGCAAAAGTGAAGGGGCCTCAAGTCAGCCCCTTATATACACCCAAGTAATCCAATCGGGAGGGTCATGTCAACAAAGAACTCTAAACAGA
The DNA here is from genome assembly GCA_021461705.1 of Cryptotis parvus. Lineage (NCBI taxonomy): Eukaryota > Metazoa > Chordata > Mammalia > Eulipotyphla > Soricidae > Cryptotis > Cryptotis parvus. The sequence goes on along the minus strand of JAJIBD010015691.1, from coordinate 2,517 downwards.
GTGTAGTGCTACACCCTATTGCAGGTATAAACAAAGGTTATGCCAAGGTCTAATCCTTTCTACCAAGATTATCTCTTATGTAAAACACTGGAGAGAGAGAGGGCTGATATAACATAATACATCTTAACTTCATGAGCTTCATGTAATCTAGATGGTACCCACAAGGTCCTTCTTATTATTATCTGCACCAGGGTGATTCTGAGTATCTTGTTCTCCTGTACTGAAAGGGTCACACTCACCTGCTTAGAGCAAACTAGTATGATCCTTCCTATAGTCTTCCTATAGTCTCAGCGTAGCCAGGGTGGTAGTCTCCTGGTAAATTCTAACTGTCCCACGCTGGGTGCAGTGGGTATAAAGAGGAGCTGTGCCCAATCTAGAAAACATAGAAGTCTTAGTAGATGTATAAGTCAGAAGTTATTCAATCAAGGTGACTTCTGTAAGTGCCACATCCTCTAGCAATGTTTACGTAGAGAGAGAGATCTCATTAGAATGAGCCTTGACTTAAATAGATTAATCTGGGAGTTGGCAAAACAATAAAACTCCAAGAATAGCTACACCTGTCCTACAACAGGGCATACTGGTTGTTTCCAGGTTCTGGCTATTGTGAATAGTGCTGTTATGAAAATAAAAGTGCGGATGGGGTTTCCGCTGTGTGTTTTTGGCTTCCCAGGAGTTATGCGGCAGGGCAAAAGGGAGCTCAATTTCTAATCTTTGGAGGAATGTCCATATTGTCTTCCATAAAGGCAGTACATATCGACATTCCCACCAACAATATATGAGAATCTCTCCTTTCCCCGCACCCACACCAGCACTTGTTGTTTTACCCTTTTGGGATATGGGCCAGTCTCTGTGGCATGAGGTGATATTGCATTGTTGTTTTGATTTGCATCTCTCTGATGATTAGTGATGATGAGCATATTTTCATATGCCTTTTGGCCATTTGAATTTCTTCCTTGTTAAAGTTTCTGTTCATCTCTTCTCCCCCATTTTTAATGGGTTGTCTGTTTTCTTATATAGTTGTACCTGTGCCTGATATATCCTGGATATTAACTCCTTATCAGATGGGTATTGGGTGAATATTCTTTCCCATTCTGTGGACTGTCTTTGTATCTTGGTCACTGTTTCTTTTGAGGTGCAGAATGAATCTTGGATTAAGAACATGTAAGTAGATTAAGTTTTTGAGTGGGTAAAACAGCAAAGCTCCCAGACTAGCTAAAACTGTCATCCAACAGTGGAGGAAACGAAGAGATAAACTAGATAACATAAGGTCAAGGGTCTTAGACATTTTGGTGGTTTAAAGTAAGGTATGTTCTTAAAAACCCTAATAGTCAACACTACTTTAGACATGTGACCCGAACAACAGGTAAATTTTGAAAAACAAGGTTGGTAAAGAGGTAGAATGGTAAGAAAGAAAACACTTTCATCATTGGTAAGACAGACCCTGGTGGTGAATTTTGGGTTGGGACATTTAATACCCCAAGCTCTTCTAAAAAAAAGTCATTTATAAAGTTTTATATATCATGGTGAGTAAAAAGATAAAATAATGAAAATTAAAATATGGTTCTGAAAGCACACCCTGAAGCATGATTAAATATTAACTTTAAACTGTGACAAGTTAATACGAATTATTCATTCTATATTCATGGTCGTGAAGCATTTTTAAATCTCAAAGAAGCCAGCCTCGAACTCTTGCTGAAAAGTGGCACTCATTTCCTAGAAAAGTACGCCTACCGATGAAAAGCCTCTGTAACAGCAGTTTATCCTCCTACCCCCTTTTCTGCTAATAGACTCATATTATTATATTGTGTTGTGGGTTTTCTCCAATGAAATATTGTTGGTTATGTGCAATTACTTTGACTCATGAAGTGAAACATTTCCGCTTAGTGGAGGTTTTTAACACTATTTCTTTCAAAGCCTCATATTACACTGCAAAAACAGTGTTCCCTCATTCTGTTCTCTATCTTAGAAAATGCCACCATCATACTCAAAGATTAACAGGAATGTTAATATTTCCCCTGACCCTCAAATTTCCCCCATTTTCTTTTACCATATATTTTTATTTTACCTCTGAAATATCTCATGAAGTATTCATTTTGATTACTTGTAGCCATTTTTAAATTTCTGGTATAATTCATGGCTTAAGTGTCTTTAATAATTCCCAATTTCCTACATAATTATACCCTAGCACACTTCATAATCAAGATGGTTACTATTCGCTGTATCACTGTATCGCTGTCTTCCCGTTCATCATCGATTTGCTCGAGCAGGCACCAGTAACATCTCCATATGTCTTGTCTCATGCAAGTAGAGCCCAAGGTCACCTGCTTTCTCCAGGAACATAAAGAGCCTCAAACCATTCCATCAGGTCATGGGAATGAGGTCTATAATTGTTACTGGTATTTTGCATATCAAATACGCACACGGGTAGCTTGCCAGGCTCTGCCATGAGGGTAGCATACTCTTGTAGTCATCTCTAAATTCAGCATTTATTGATGAACCACTTGGCCTCTTGCGGGC
>JAJIBD010015690.1:0-30446 GCA_021461705.1 Cryptotis parvus | reverse complement strand
GAAGAAGTCTGACCAGATATCTTATAGGTGGGAGGCCACGTGATCTTTTGACGCTCCATGGGCTTATTACAACGTATATCTCATAATGGTATTTATAAAGCCATGATATTTTTACTGAGTTGTTATGTGCAAGTTGGGCCATCTGTGTTACAGCTTACACTTATTGAACTTAGCGGGCTTCTACTCAGTTTATTTTTTTTAAACAAAGTTGTACATGTTAATAACTTACATACTTGCAGTATTCAACCCCCATCTAACTCCACTGCAACTTCCCACTGCCATTATTTCCAATTTTCCCAACCACCTCTTAAACTTGTCCCTATTGCAGACCCTCAATAATTTATTTTATATTGCTTGTTATAGCTAATTTGCTAAAAATGATCAAGAATTGTTTTCTACAGCCAACCCCATAAAAATGGGGAGAAGAGATGAACAGAAACTTTGACAAGGAAGAAATTGAATGGCCAAAAGGAATATAAAAATGCTCATCATCACTAATCATCAGAGAGATGCAAATCAAAACAACAATGAGATATCACCTCACACCACAGAGACTGGGTGTGAAAGGGTAAAAGCAACAAGTGGTGGCTTGTATGCGGGAAAAGGGGACTCTCATACATTGTTGGTGGGAATGTCGACTTGTACAACCTTTCTGGAAAACAATATGGACATTCCTCCAAAGACTAGAAATTGAGCTCCCTTTTGATCCAGCCATACCACTCCTGGGAATATACCCTGGGAAGCCAAAACACACAGCAGAAACACAATCCGCACTTTTATTTTCATAGCAGCACTATTCACAATAGCCAGAACCTGGAAACAACCAGTATGCCGAGAACTGATGACTGGATAAAGAAACTGTGGTACATCTACACAATGGAATACTATGCAGCTGTTAGGAAAAATGAAGTTATGAAATTTGCCTATAAATGGATGGACATGGAAAGGATCATGTTGAGTGAAATTAGTCAGAAGGAAAGAGAGAGACATGCATTTATTTGCATGACATAAATATATCAGGTGGTCTTACCAAAAGTGGAAATTACCACAAATGTGAGGGAGTCAGAGGTTAGGTAAGACAGAGAAGGGAACATGTGTAAATAAATGTCAAAAGGTCTGATACCAACATAGAACTGAGCATTAAATACAGGCAAAAGAATGCATATGATAGCTTCTATGTGTATGTAGTGCAACCCACAATGTGTAGGAGAAGGAAGGGAGAGAGAGGGAGAAAGAAAAGAGATAAAGAACCTGCCATTTAGGCAGGCTATGGGAGGGGGAGGGAATTGGGGACATTGGTGGTGGGAAATGGGCACTGGTGGAGGGCGGGTGCTGGAACATTATGTGACCGAAACCTCCAAACATGAATAACGTTGTAATTGTATATCTCATGGTGGTATAATAAAATGTTTAATTAAAAAAAAAAAAGAATTGTTTTCTTAGATGAAAGTTAGTGAAGATGGTTCAGTCTCATCATGGAGCCATTGAGTTATTAAGCCCTATATATTAGAAATTACTGATATGCTGTTCCACATCCGACTTCCCTCTCGTCACAACTCCACCCAGCAGACCAGACTATCACAGCCCGGATCATCCACACCCACCCTGCAGCAGTTTTTTGTTCAATCCGGCCCAGGTATGCTTGGAACCAGAGACTCTCAGATATTGGGCAGAGCTGCTACTTTCTCTCCTGTGCCCAGCTGCTCATGAGGTGCCCAGGAGGCATGGCGGGTTCTAGCCCTGGCCTGCTACCCGGCAGAGCCTCTTTGAAGGAGCAAAGGAGTCCTACCCAGATGAAGGAGCCAAAAGCTGAAAGCGGATGTGGAAAATGGCGGACCACCCTCCCCTACTCCATGGGGCCCGCCATTTTCCACATCCGGACTTCCCCTCTCGTCACAACTCCACCCAGCAGACCAGACTATCACAGCCCGGATCATCCACACTCACCCTGTAGCAGTTTTTTTCAATCCGCCCAGGTATGCTGAACCAGAGACTTCTCAGACATGGGGCAGAGCTGCTACTTGCTCTCCCTGTGCCCAGCTGCTCATGAGGTGCCCGGGAGGCATGGCAGGTTCTAGCCCTGGCCTGCTACCCGACAGAGCCTCCCACAACAAGACAGACCACCCTCCCCTACTCCATGGGGCCCGCCATTTTCCACATCCGACTTCTCTCTCGCCACAATTCCACCCAGAAGACCAGACTATCGCACAGCCCCGTCAATAAATGCTTTATTTAAAGGTGACTACAACAGTATGCCACCCGCACGGCAAGCCTGGCTAGCTGCTCGTGGTCGTATTTGATATGCCAAATACCAGTAACATTTATGTTGGGTCATTCTCGTGACCTAATATAATGGTTTGAGGCTCTTTATGTTCCTGGAGCAAGCGGGATGCCTTTGGGTTCTACTAGCATGAGACAGGACATATGGAGATATTACTGGTGTCCGCTCAAGCAAATAGATGATTAACGGGAAGATAGTGATAGTGATAGTGATGTTGTTATAGGATAGGCATTGTGAGTATATATTTTGTTATTGGTTACCTTATATTTTACATCCATTAAATGTGGCATGCTACTAGATATATCAGTATACTAGTGTTTGAGAAGTTGCAGCCATGTGCTCCAGGAATTCCAAAGTTTGTAACTGGGTGATAAAGTTGGAGTTAAATTTTAAAGGTTGGTGATTGTGGGGTATGGGCGTGACTGCCGGGCCTTCTGGAAGAACAGGGAGCTGGGGGAGGGAGCCTGTCGGGATGCCGCCAGGGTCCCCGACAAGTTTCAGGACAGAAATTATCTTCTACCTGCAAGGATGCCGGGGAACAGATGAAAACTCACGTAGTCTGGTGCTGTTCTAAAAGGTTTTTTTTTTTTTTTTTTGCTTTTTTTGGGTCACACCCGCAATGCTCAGGGGTTTCTCCTGGCTCTTTGCTCAGGAATTACTCCTGGCGGTGCTCGGGGGACCATATGGGATGCCGGGATCGAACCCAGACCGGCACAGGCCGGCCTCGGTAAGGCAAACGCCCCTACCCGCTGGGCTATCGCTCCGCCCCTAAAAAGGCTTTTAATAGTACAAAAGCTCTACCACCACAATCCAATATAATGAACAAACTCTAGCTCTTGTCCAAACTTAGACCATACAAAAGAGCCTAAGTCTCCCACCAAAGAGAGAGGATCTCACCTGAGCTGAGTCCTACCCAGATGAAGGAGCAAAAGGCAAAAGGCCAAAGAGCAAAAAGCCGAGGAGCAAAAAGCCAAAAAGCCACAGGAGCCAAAAAGCTGAAAGCGAAAGGCCAAGGGGCCTCAAGTCAGTCCCCTTATATACACCAAAGTGACAGGGAGGGTCATGTCAACAAAGAACCCTAAACAGTGTGGTAGTGCCACACCCTATTGCAGGTATAAACAAAGGTTAGCCAAGGACTAATCCCGAGATTATCTCTTATGTAAAACACTGGAGAGAGAGAGAGAGAGAGAGAGAGAGAGAGAGAGAGAGAGAGAGAGAGAGAGAGAGAGAGAGGGCTGATATAAAGTAATACATCTTAATTTCATGAGCTTCATGTAATCTAGATGGTGCCCACAAGGTCCTTATTATTATCTGCACCAGGGTGATTCTTGTTCTCGTGTACTGAAAGGGTCACACTCGCCTGCTTAGAGCAAGCTAGTATGATCCTTCCTATAGTCTCAATGTAGCCAGGTTGATAGTCTCCTGGTAAATTCTAACTGTTCCACGCTGGGTGCAGTGGGTATAAAGAGGAGCTGTGCCCAATCTAGAAAACATAGAAGTCTTAGTAGATGTATAAGTCAGAAGTTATTTAGAGTCAAGGTGACTTCTGTAACTGCCACACCCTCTAGCAGTGTTTACAAGAAAAGAGGTCTCATTAGAATGAACCTTGGCTTAAGTAGATTAAGCTGTGAGTGGGCAAAACAACAAAGCTCCCAGATTAGCTAGATCTGTCATCCAACAGGAGCCCACCCCCAGTTTTGTGAAAACCTGGAGATTTCAGTCTCTACAGATTGCTTTCAGGGTGGAGCTCATCTGACCAGTGGAGTCTGGCCTTGAACATGGTGTTGATTGTGGAGTGTGGAGGTTTTCGGCTGCAGGGGCTCAATTTGGACGGGCCAGACCCAAACCTGTCCTCCTCCAGGGTGCCCCAGTGTAGTCAGGCTGGTGCAGGGAAGGGAAGCATCTATGCCACTTGATGACCTCTTTGAAATTTATACATGAGTCTCTGGATTATGGCCGGTGGATAGTGCTTAATTCTTGTTCCTGGCTCTGTAGTCTGGAATCATTCCTGGTGGTTCTGGGGCAACCATATGTAGTGCCAGGGATTCAGACTGGGGTTACTCATATGCCAGTCCACCTGTACTATCTCTCTGAGCCTAGTATTTGAAGCTGGATTAGGACTGGCATTTTTGGGGAAGGTACTGGTATTTAGGATTGTACGTAGGAACAGAATGCAACCAATTAAAAAAAGAACTTTAATATGCTTACTGGATACATATGGAGAGAAAAGAAGAAAAAAATTAACAATATTATCTGGTTTGTCATATATATAAATTCGTAAGAAAAAAAGCTTATTATGGCATTTGGGACCTGTTTGTTATCATTATGTTCCTCTGAGCAGGAAAAAATCAAATTCTGTTCTCACCTAAGAGTTTAGCACTAGCACTGTGCTTTCCCTAAAATAGTAATGAAATGAAACAATATTTTACAGTTTATTCTTAATGAATTTAATTTTAAAGACTAACAACGAATTATGTTTTATGTTGGAATTATCTTGTATCGACTATTTCAAATGAGAGATTAAATATATCAGTTAAAAGTAGAAAAAGAATTAAATATCGACACAAGCAGATGTTCTTCCAATGAATAGTACCTTAGTATAGATCACTGCACACCTAACCCCCACTCTGTGAATAGGTCAGTGATGATATGTTTACCAGTTTTGTCATGTATAAACTTGTCATAGTCATTATTTTAAAAAAATCATTAAAACATTTTTGTATCTGTTTATAACGTTATTTCACAGCCCAACTTGGATATATATGTCAAGTCCATATGAACTCAAATACAGTTACTATAAAAAAATTCAATCCTCACTTTCCTTCTCAATAATAAATTAATGGTAGTTTGCACCAACTTTTAATTTTTGGCTTTATGTCTTTCAGCATAGTGGAGAATTTGCGGTCTCTCTCAGTGATGTCTTATTAACCTGGAAATACTTATTACATGATAAATTAAACATATCAGTTGAAGATATGGAAGTGACTGACCATTATGAAGACATTAGAAGGATTTATGATGACTTCTTAAAAAATAGTAACATGTTAGATCTGATTGATGTCTATCAAAAATGTAGTGCTATGATGTCAAATTGTGAAAATAATACCAGCATATCCCCAGTAAGTATGTTTTTAAAATAATTATCTTAAATTAAAATTGAGGTAGATTTATTTTTTGTTTTCAACTGTAAGGTCAGTAATTTAACTTGATGAACTTTGCTTTCCAGGTCATGTTATGAATGGAAAATTTATTTACCTGAAAGCTAGTCATAACTTGAAGGAAAAATTTTAGTAGTAAAGTTTCAGTTGTGTTATTATTATATGGTTGAAATGTCAGAACACTTTCTTATGATATATTTTTAAAAATTTACAGAGAAATCAGGCCCAAAGATTAGATTTTTATTTTGCTTTTATGATTTACTTTACACCTACTTATTTAGCATATGTCATATAAATTATTGGTATCATACTTTCTATAGATTATATAATATTTAACTGAAATGGAACAATCATTTCGTTAAGGTGATATTGAAATATATATAGCAATAAACTATTCTTTTACATATATTGCCTTATTGTAGAGTATAAGATTTAAGATTAATGGAGTGATATCTTTTACAGTTTGGTTTTGTCTACATTTGATCTAGTAATCTATTTTAAGATACATTTGGATCTAACTAGTTTGTTTTAAAGTATTGAAAATATTTTTTTTCTTACCTTGACATTTAATAAGTGCCTATAAAGTATTACTTAAAAAGGAACAAAAAACTAAATAATTGTAGTTATAATTAGAAGAAAATGTTTACAGTATTTTGTGAGATATTAAAATATTTTATAAATATTTCTGGTAGTTGAGAAAAGTGTTTTGGCTGACTATAGATAGAAACCTCTACATTGAGAGTGACTTAAGAAAAGGGAAATATAGATTTAGCCTTTCTCTTTGGGGGCATTTCCAGGGGTCTTTAGGGCCTCACCGGCAGCCAGCTGGGTGTTTGGTGCAACCAGACAAGAAACCTAAACACTCTGCTGTCTCCTGGCTCCAGAATGAAAGTGTATTTCACCGTTTATAGAAGATTTGTAAAAGTAAGCCTCAAGGACAGATGTCATAGCTCTATGGTCATCAAAGATTCAGGACTTTTTGTTATTCTGCTCTCTTGGTTTATTGACTTCTGCCCTGAAGATCAGCTGTGGGCTGAGAGAATTGTAAGAGCGCTAGACAGTATTTTAGCATTCTTTGCAGCAAGAAGCAGTAAGGAAAACTTACTTCTTTCTTTTCTTTCTTTTGGGGGGAGTGGGTGGGAGAGGAGGCGTTGGGCTACATCTGGCAATGCTCAGGGGTTACTCCTGGCTCTGCCCTCAGAAATTACTCCTGGCAGTACAGGACCATATAGACACCCAGGGACAGCAACTTGCATGAGAAATATCCTACTGGTTGTACTATCTCTCCGGCCTCTCTTTCCTTTTTATTGAGAGAGGCCACATCAAGATGCTATATAGAATGTAGTATTTATTTTCGGTGTCATGGACCAAAATGAAACTAAAGCTCTCTTATGAAGGAAATACTAAGCCAGTTTGCTATCTTTGCCTTACTGGGCTATCATGCAACCTTTGTTGCCTTGTAATTTTTTTTACTTTTGTGTATAATGATCATGTACATCTTCACATGGGTAATAAAGGTAATAATGGTTCTTAAGGCAAAGAAGTATTAAATTCCTTATAAACTATATTTTAATTGCTGGCTTACAGAAAATTTTTTTGTATATTTTTCACATAGTTTAGAGAGACTTAATAAATATAGTAAACTAAAGATTGTAGGAAGAACAAAAGTTCTTATTAGCTGATAAGAACATATGGAGGCTTTGGGTGCATTTACACAAAAATATTATCCTTTGCCCCAGTCTAAATCTTTTAACAAATCTCTTTATTTGTGTGTCAATCTAGAGTGTAAGATGTGTGTTTGCATTTGAGGTGTTGCAGGACACCTAGAAGCCTAGGCCTCTGCATCTGCCCGGATTGCCTCCTGCAGGTCACTTCATGGATAGGGGGATAGTCTGAATGTGGCAGTCTTATCTGACCATGTATTCTGTACTGGCTGGTATAAATATTCTCCCATGCTACCACAATCATCGTGGGACTATCTAGATCTTACCAGCACATTTGCCTGGCCACATAGGATACCCTAAGTAATTAGACCAGAGAGAAATGCTGTTTGCTTCCAAGCAAACAAGCATGGCTCCCTGATATACTCAAAGGCAACTAAAATACAAAACTACCATGAAGTAGAAGAGACTTGTGAAGGCTTGGAGAAATATTTAACTGGCATTAGTATTAGTCTTTGGTACAGAGACATGCCATCTCAGAAACCCCCTTCTCTACCCTATAAAGGCATTTCCAGGCAGATCTTGGCTCAAAACATTAGCATATAAAAGGGCCTAGGTGAGGTGTAGGGAGGGATTACCTAAGGGCATTTGACCCTCCCTGCTTTCCATAACAGTGGGAGGGAGGTCCGACTTGCAGGGGTATAATACTAGCCTGCTTCCTCTCTCTCTCTCTCTCTCTCTCTCTCTCTCTCTCTCTCCTCTCTCTCTCAGGCCTTCTTTTTGGGCTCTCTGTGAGCTCGCACCCTTCTTTGGAGTTTTGTCTTTGTCTCCTCTTTACTGGGCCTTTACACGTGGTGGCCACCATCTTGGCCTACACGTGGCTGGGGTTCTAGCCTGGAATCCTAATCACCGGCTTTTTCTTTTGCTGATTTGTATGCCTGAACCTGTGATAAGTAAAGCCTTTTAAAACTGCATCGGATTCCTGAGTTTTCATCCATTCCTCGCCGGCTTCGGAGGTAGAAGGGAACTCACTTCCCCGGCACTGTCGGGGACCCCCGCGGCACTCCCGACATTGAGGGAGTTCTCCGTCTCCAAATACCAATAAGTTTTTTTATGCAAAGATGTGGAAACTGCTTAGGTAGATGTGAGGTAGAAAATTTTCTGTGTTTAAGTCTCGGAAGACTAACAACTCAGACTTAAATTTGCCTAAGTAAATTCCCAGTGATGAAAAGTGGGCATTAAAGTATATCCCTAGATTGATTCATTCAAAATTCACTAAATACTGCTCCAATTTATCTTTAAAGAAACTCTTATGAATTTCATGATCCTTAATTTTTATTGTTTTGAATAAAATTTGTTTCTTATTTATTGTGACTAAATGAGAGTAGAATTATGAGGAATTAAGATAAAGGTAATAGTTGAAAGCTGTGGATCCTGATCGCTTGAGCAAGGTCCCTTCCTATTTACCTCTTACTGTTTTGTTCCTCTCATGTGGAACATGGGTGGAACATGGATTCAGGTCTCTGGGTTGGTTCTCAAAGAGCTTATCAGGTCTTAGATTTCTAAATGGAATCAACTATATGCTTGATGCTTAGGGGACCATGCTTAGGGGACCATGAATGAGATGTTGGGTATTGAATTTAGGGCTCCCTCATGCAAATCATGCACTTAACCTATGGGTTTATGTCTCTGGCCCCAAAGCTGCTGTGGTGCTCAGGGCTTACTCTGGGCTTTGTGCTCGGTGATCCCTCCTGGTGTTGATTATGGACTATATGAAGTGCCAGGATTGAACCTGGGTTGGCTGTGGCCAAAGCAAGTGCCTTGTCCATTGTAAGATATCTCTAGCCCCAAAGCTTTTACTTTTTAAGAAGTGTATTTTTTAAATAAGTTAATAGTTATTTTAATCATAACTTCACAACAGTGAGAGGAAAAGACGTAGGTATTCTCACTGGGTTTTGCTAATTCAATTTGTACTACCTCTGTAGGTCTACTCATTGGGAGCTGTGCATGTGTATTATAGTTTTGGTCCTATGTAATGAATTAAATAATGTATGGACATGTCTCAGAATGCATCAGAGTGAAAGCATAATAACTCCAAGCGATTTTGTTCATGGAAAACTATCAGTGTCTTCCCGTTCATCATCTATTTGCTCAAGAGGGCACCAGTAACATCTCCATGTGACCTGTCTCATGCAAGTAGAGCCCAAGGGCACATGCTTGCTCCAGGAACATAAAGAGCCTCAAACCATTCCATCAGGTCATGGGAATGAGGTCTATAATTGTTACTGGTATTGGGCATATCAAATACGACACAGGTAGCTTGCCAGGCTCTGCCGCACGGGTAGCATACTCTTGTAGTCATCTAAAAATCCAGCATTTATAATGAACCAGATTTAAAAAAGACTGCTGCAGGGTAGATCTCGATGAGCCAGGCTGTGATAGGCTGGTCTGCTGAATAGAGTTCTGACGAGGGGGAAGTCCGGATGTGGAAAATGGAGGCCCCTCATGGAGTGGGGGGTCGTCTGGCTTGTTGTGAGGCTCTGCTGGGGTGGCGGGCCAGGGCTAGAACCTGCCATCCCTCCCGGACGCCTCATGAGCTGCTGGGCACAGGGAGAGCCAGTAGCAGCTCTGCCCCATGTCTGTGAGTCTCCTTAAAAACTATTGTTTTAGAAAACAATAGTTTTCTAAAACAATGGAAAACTGTTGTTTTAAATATTGTGCTTCTTAGGAGATTAGATTCATTGTATCTATTTATCTCTCTATATTCCAGCATTAAGAACTTATTATAGACTTTAGGTAAGATTTATTTGTCTTCAGCTTTCATCTTTCATAAATAATAAAGGGTCATATTACATTTCCATGGACATCTTTTGACTTTAAAATTAAACTATAAATAGAGGTATCTTTGAAAAGAGATTGAATTTTTGTGTTAAGAAGTTAATTTGATGTATGTTTATCGATCGCCAACAAAGATGAGGTAATATACTGAACATTGAGGCATCGATAACATTAGAACTAAGTATGAAGTAACTGTAGTATGGCAAATTTGTTAGTAATATCTTTTGTTTCCGACAGAGTCAATTACTGGATTTTCTGTCTGACAGACAGTATGTGGTATATGATGAAACCGATCCTAATGTATTGAGATCACCAATGAGTAAGCACAGCCAGGATAATGAGAAGGTAACTATAACAGAACAAATGAAATGGAAAATAAATTGAATAAATTGAAATTTAGGGTATGGTTCCCCCTAAAACCACTACGAATTTGTCACTTTTAGTTACTGTTGTAATTGGGTGTGTGTGTGTGTGTGTGTGTGTGTGTGTGTGTCTGTCTGTGTGTGTGTGATTCCCAGTGGTACTCAGGGCTTACTCCTTGTTCTAATCAGGGTTCAATCCTGGAGGGCTTGGGGAATGATATGTGGTGCCAGGCAGCAAACCCAAGGTGCCCACATGCAAGGCAAGTTTCCTGTCTTCTGTACTATCTCTCCAGCCTCCGATCATCAGTTTCTTAGTGATTTGAGCCTGAGACATTGTGCAAAAAATCCATCTCACTCTGCAGATCAAGAAGTAGCTGAAGGTCCAGATTATCAGAATTCTTTGCTTTAATTTTTTTTAAAGATTGTTTTACATTATTGCATGTTTCAGGAGTGCTTTATTAGACCTCTTCAAGATGAGTTGTTGTACCATACCCTCCAGCAAGCAAATTAAATTCTTACTGTCTGTGGACCCCTCATAGGTCCTTTGTTCTGTTCCCATCCCGTTGACAACCTCAGTTCTGAGAATCCAAAGACTGCTCCTGTCCATTTCCACGCTTTGTTCTTTTGTATCCCACAGATGATCACCATCATTATTGTGGTGAAAGCTTGTATGATTAGTAGAATCACTAACGGCAAGATGGAAGTTTAAGATTTTTGATAGATAATGAATTTACATCCAATGTCTTTATTTTTAACTTTTGCTGTGGGACCACACCTGGCAGTGCTCTGGGGCTATTTCTGACTCTGCTCCTGTGTCACCCCTCACAGTGCTTCAGTTACTCAGCAGCTGGGCATCAAACTGGGTTGGCCACATACAAGGCAAGTGCTTTATCTCTCTGGCCCCATTCAATGTATTTGGGAGCAAGGTGGATCATCTAGCTTTTCTAGATGATCATCTAGTCTGTCCCGAACACTGTCAGGAGTCACCGTGCACAAAGACAGAAAGACATTTCTGTCTTTGTGCACGGTGACTCCTGACAGTGTTCGGGACAGGACTCAGTCATTGCCGTAGCCATGCTATGCAAAAGTCTTCAACTCCACACTCACTCTCACTCCTCTCTCTCATGCCAGTACACTTATCTGTAAAGTATGGCCTTTGTGAGGCCTAGAACATCCCTTCCAAACTAAAGTTGACTCATTTCGTGAATCTCCTTCATTTTTCAGGAAATATTGGTAAGATAGATTTTTCTCTTATGGCTAATGTTGCAGAAGTTAAACTACAAATATATTTTATCAATACCCTGAAAGAAATGCCCGTGTATTTCCTTCCCAGATTCACCTAATACTGTACTTTTATATGCATTTGCTTTTTTATTTTATTATACAAATGTATTTTATCAACACCCTGAAGGAAATGCCCATGTATTTCCTTCCCAGATTGACTTGATAATGTAATTTTTATATACATATGCTTTTTTCTTTCTTTCTTTTTTTTTTTTTTTTGCTTTTTGGGTCACACCCGGCAATGCTCAGGGGTTACTTCTGGCTCTGCGCTCAGGAATTACTCCTGGCGGTATTTGGGGACCATATGGGATGCCGGGATCGAACCTGGGCGGCATAGGCGGCCGGCGTGCAAGGCAAACACCCTACCCGCTGGACTATCGCTCCGGCCCCTGCTTTTTTATTTCATTATTTTTTTATTTTAGCTTTTTTGGGTCTCACTTGGCAAGGCTCAGGGATTACTCCTGGCTCTCCATGCAGGAATTACTCCTGGCTGTGCTTGAGGGATGCCAGAGATCGAACCTGAGTCAGCTGCGTGCAAGGCAGATGTCCTACCTGCTGTACTCTAGTCCCACATATACTATATTTTTTGGTCCTTTTGGAAGTTAATTGCCTTTCATCATGACACTTCTAAATTTTTTTCAGCATATCATTTCCTGAACTTGAGGCCATAACTATAATATATATATAAGAGAAGTTAAACAAGGGGCCAGAGAGATGATAGTACAGAGACAGGTAAGGAACTTACCTTGCTTGCTGCGTACTTGGTTTGATCCCTGACATCACATGTGACCCCGAGCACTGTAGCAGGAGCAATCCTTACACAGAGTTAGGAGTTAGCTCTAAACTCAGTCACAAGTGCCCCTCCCAAAAAAAAGGGAAAACAAGAAAAAGAAAAACTGTCCCCTACTATCATCTATAATCAAATTTTTTCCATTTTTCCACCAAAGGGATTTTGTGTGTCTTTAGAATTTTATTCTGGTATTCAACCTCCTCCCACCCATCCGCTTTTGTTTTCTTTTTACTTTCTAAATTAATTCCTTACTAGAACTATTTCATTTGTTTCTTCAGTGACAAACTGAAAATGATATCTGAAAGTTTGCTTCTATTGAGGTTTACTTTTTTTTAACTTTGTAACTGATGCTGAGCATTTCATTTCATATCAAATCAAGAGACATAAATTCAGTCAGTCCTGAATTGCTTCATCTCCCCACTAGGAAGATACAGTTAGCTTTCTATTTGCTGTCAGCAAAGATTTCTGAGGGTGATATTCTGAGACTGTGTACATATCCAATTTCTCCAAAACCATTGCTAAATGGTCTTAAGCATGTGTTAGGCATCCCTGTCTGAAGCAATGTTTCTTTAGTTTGTAAGTAAGTTTCTAGCCTTTTTTTTTAGTACATGTTTAACCCTATCACTACTTCTTGTAAATTAGCTATTATTTCTCACTGAAGAAAGAGCTTACTCAAAGGAAAGGTTGCTGGAAATTGCTAAATTGTTTATGCTAAATTACATAAACAATTAAATTACATAAATTAATTACATAAATTACATAAATTAATTGCTAATTTACTTATGGAAATTGCTAAATTGTTTCAGAAGTTGAGGTGATAGTCACTTCTGGGAGGCAAATTATATAAATGTGGATTTTTGTTTATTCAGAGTTTTAAAATCTATTCCAGTCATTTATCATTGGTGGATCAATAGTAGGATCCTTTGTGTTCTTTTTATACTTCCTATTAAACTTTGGAGCACTTCTCTCTGTTTTGGTACAAGAAAATATCCCCAACTCACCTTTGCGTATTTCTTGTTCAAACCTAGTTTCTTTTAGTGATTTTTTAAAATTTTATCTTGCTTGAAATTACTTTTTTCACTTAAACATTTTTCTTGTTTTTTTTCTCCTGTACTAAATTTTGGCAAAACCCTTACTAAATTCCCTGGTCCATTCTCAGTGATTTAAGGAGTACATTCAGATTTCAAGAGATCATTTAGAGATTTCTTCTCTTATATCTATCTAACAGGCTAGAAATAACAGTTGTTATTGTACCTTAAAAGGCACTCAAGAGGAATGAACTAATTTGTGTGGACAAAAAGCCCTAAGCTTTAAAAATGATATCATACAGATTTGGGACATTTCTTAACAGAATATTCATGAACAGAGAATTTTAATGTATATGTAGAAGCAAATGGGAGCTTCATTATAAGCATATAACTTCCTGATGTAAAATGCAGAAAGAACGTACATATTGTGTTAATTCTCTACTTTTCCTCTTTTGCTTTCTTGTTTTTGTTTTTGTTTTGGTTTGGGGCCATACCTGCTGATGCTCAGGGCTTACACCTGGCTCTGTACTCAGGGAATCACTCCTGGTGGACTTGGGGAACCATGTGGAGTGCTGGGGATCGAACCCAGGTTGGCTACATGCCAGGCAAGCAGCTTACCTATTGTACTAGCTCTTCAGCCCCCTGTACTGTTTTGTTTTTGTTCTGTGGTCCACACCTGGTGGTGCTCAGGCCTTATTCTGGGCTCTGTGCTCAGGGATTTGTCCTGGTGAGCCCAGAGGATCTAATAGTGTGCTGATGATCTATCACAAGTCAGCCATATGCAAGGCAAGTACCTTACCCACTGGACTAGTTTCTCCAGCCCCCTTTTGCTTTTCTAGATTTGTATTTTCTTTTTTTTTTATTTATTTTATTTTTTAATTTAAAAGTAGAAGACAGTTTTTTAACATTTTATTATACCACATGAGATATAAATGTGCCGGGGGTGGTCCAAGTTAGCCCGCCAGTGCAAGTCCTCCTCCCACATGCCAAAGGCGGTTTTTTCCCCCCCCCCCCCTTCCCACACATTGTGGGTTGCACTACATTAGCCATTTTTTTTTGTCTGTAATGCTCAGTGTGTAGTATCAGAACTTTAGACATTTATTCCAATGTTCCTCCTATCCACCTCTCCTGGATCCTGGTAGTATATATTAGAAGAGTTTGTCCTTTCCTGATATTCATCAACATCTTCCCATCCTTATAGAAATTCTAACTTAATTTTTCGACAGCTGCATGATTCCATTGTGTAGATATTAGTTTCACAATATTTTTAAAGCTACTAGTTAGCTGATGGATTAGATTTTTTTTGAAGACCATTAAAGTAGCAGTCACCTTCTTAGCCATGTCAATATTATTTGTGGACATTTTATCTTTGTAGAAGGGTGATAGTGGGGATGGATAGTTAATACTTGGTAGTGCTCAGGATTCCTGGCTCTGTGCTCAGGAGTGACAGGTTGTACTTGAGGGAACATATTTGGTGCTAGGGATCAAACCTGATAGGCACATGCAAGGCAAGATTCTTAACATTTTGTGTTATCTCTCTCAACAAATTAATTTTTTAACAAAGTATATTTTGAAGCACTGTACTTTTATTGAAATTTCACGGTGATTTTGTGGGCTGAGTATAATAAATGTCTTGGGGCCACACTTGGTTATGTTCAGGGGTTACTTTTGGCTCTGAGCTCATAAATCACTCTTGGTGGAGCTCAAGGGACCATATGGGATGTCAGGGATCGAACCTGGGCCAGCCACGTGAAGGTAAGAATCTTTGCCCTCTGTATTATCTCTCTGGCTCCTTCAAATAATATTTTTACCCAATGTGCTACCCCAAATCAGTAAGTAGATTTGAAAAAACAAAACTGTCCTTATTTTATTTTAACTAACTAGAATTTAACTTTAGAAGTTTTAAAGCTATCCAAAGCAAGCATAAATTCCATAAATAAAGTTAATTTAAATTCTTTATTTAAAAATGTATATATTGGTGAGGAAAATGATAAAACACAAGTATAATTTATCAACTCAATACTGAAAAAGGTCTTTAGAACTGAGTGAGATTCAGTATCTGCATTTCAATACTAGTTAAGGGATCAGAAATGAAACTAAGAATTGTCAGAAAGCTTAGATAAAATTGTTCCATTCCTAAACAAATGTTGCAAGTGCTTTGTGGTAGGGATAGAATCAGTTTATTAAATAAACAGAACTGTATCTTTATTTTTTGGTATCTCGGGAAAAGCTTCAATTTTGTGGATTTTTCAATTTAGGCCCTTGTTTCTGGACATTGTAACTGTATTTATGTGGACTGCTTTTCCAGAGAGCCTCTTTAAATCTCACTTACAAATACAAGAGCAGGGAAACCATAACTGCCATGTTATTTGACCATAATCACAGGGGTGGATTTCCAGCTGCAGCCATACTTAAAGAAACACTCTAAGCACTTCGAGATGCTTGTCACTGGTTCTGGCTGGTGTGACAGATTAGGACAGAATTAGTTTGTCACGTAGAATGAGTTTGAGATGTGGGGGCTTAAGCCCTAGTTGTGTACCAAATAAAGACCAAACCTATAAATGCTGGTAAATCCTCATTATTTTTGCATGGTTGAAACATGGCATTAAATTAAGCATAGCAGTAGTAAAAAAGTTTTAGGATACAATGTAAATGTCAGTTTTCCTATGCCTTGATTTTTGGCTTAGTTATGGTGCTCTTCCCAAATGTCAAAAGGGATGATGATAACTCTGGTGTTTTAGAGAGATTACAGAAGTTAGAATGCAAACTGTGTTATAGATTTCCATGACGTATTTCAGCTTTTTGTGAAAGTAAAGATAATGGACATCTGATATGTAAGCAGGAAATGGTTATGCCTTATTTTATAAAAAAGTTTAGGATAGATCTCAAAAGATGATTTCAACTTAGTTATACTGTGGACCAGTGTTTCTCAACCTTTTTCTGACTCTGGCGTTCTCTGACTTTGTTTCCTTCCTGTTGCCCCCTCCTCTCCCCTACCCCCTTCTGGTTTTCCGGTCTTACAGGTTTACCCCTGGTCTCCTGTTCACATAATTTTCTTGTGTAGCCTTTGGGATATCTTAGGTCCTACTAGGGTGATACAATCTGTTGAGAATTCTGCCCTGGAGTATTTATAAAGGTAATATAATAATAATAATAATAATTATATAATAATAATAATAATTATTATTATTATTATTATTATATTACCTTTATAAATACTCCAGGGCAGAATTTCAACAGGTTGTATAATAAAAGCATGTGAGCACTTACTTGATTGAAGTGAATTTGTATTAATAGAATATCAAGTCCTTGTGTTAATTATTTTGCCATTCAAAGGTGAGTACCTATTAAAAAAATGAGGCGGTTGCTTAATATATTTGCAGTCGTTATCTTAGACTCTGAAGTTCATCATTTGCTCTCTTGAAACTCATGAAGTTGTAAGAGATAAAATAAGCAAAGTATCAGAAAAATCTGTGCAGAAAGTGCTACCAAGCATCAGAAAGGAAGCATGTGAATCATGACTTTAGTTTTTTAATAGAGTTACAAATTTATTTATGATTGAATTTCAGGCATGCAAGTGTTCCAACACCAATCCCTTCCCCAGTGTTTTACTTCCCTTTAACAATGTCCCAGCTTCCTTCTGCCCCCTGGCTTGCTTCTATGGCCAGCACTGTTTCTGCGTTTGCTTCCCTCCCCTTCTAGGCACCGTGGTTTACCCTGCTGTCACGGATAGGGTATCATGTATCTCACTTTACCTCCTTTGAGCACCTCGTCTTGGTCCAGGGGTGGCCATGCCCTCTATCTAGGTCGTGGGAATCACTACTTTTGATTGGGAAATCATGGAGCTTCTCTGTTAAAGTTTCAAGTTCATGTTTCAACTTTGCTTTTTTGGGTTTTGGCTGTATTTGGTGGTGCTCAGGAGTGCCCCTGGCTATGCTCATGAAACCATATTTAATGCCTGGGATCTAACTGGATCTGGTACATGTAAAGCAGGTGAGTGCTTTATCTCCCGTGGTATCTTTCCAGCCCCAAGCTTTTTATGAATCCAATGAGGTTTTTAAAAGCTGTCTCTGACTGAGACTGGAATGATGGTGCCCAGTACCACATGGTCTCCTGAGCATCTCCAGTGTGACCCTGGAGAACCCTGAGAAGCATTGTCGCATATGAGCCTGGGGGTCCTCAGCACCATAAAGCTTGAGCAGCATCCATTGGTCCTCAAGTTGAACTGCTGACCTGTTGGCTGAGAACTACCACTAGTGACCCAGCTTCCACCCTCCCACCCCAAGTACAATATCTATAAAATTTCTCTCAAGGTATACATAGAATTGAGAATTAAAAATTACCTAGAGAGGGGCTGGAGAGATAGTCCAGGTGGAAGAGCGTTGGCCTTGCATGAACCTGACCTGGGTTTGATCTCCTGCACCCAACATGATCCCTCATGCCCCGCCAGAGCACAATCAGAAAAAGTAAAGTGTGTTGTCTAAGACTCAACTATATTTGAGAGGGTGATAACAAGAAATTTAACTTTAGTGTTGGCTGCGTGCAAGGCAAACGCCCCACCCGCTGGGCTATTCGCTCCGGCCCTGAGTTTCAGTCTTATGTTGTGCATGCAGTTCTATGATTCACTGGGTTAATTTTCATAAAGAGAATGAGGCTTTGGTTGAGATTCATTTGTTTTGCTAATTGATAGCTATTTGCTATCACAGCACCTATTGAAAAGACTTTTTACTCCATTGTGTCTTTCATAGGGATATAAAAATCAAATGACCACATATATGAACCTGTTTATGGTTGTAATTCTGTTTAATTAATATAGCTTATTTCCTGATGCAGGTACTATTCTTATATATAGGCACATTACTAGCCATCATTTATGAAAGTGTGAATAATAAAGGATTCCTAAAGGCAGCCCAAGTTGAAGGAGAATTTAACTTTAAAAGAATTCCAGTAAGAATGGCAAAATTGCAAGCTTGTAGCTACTCAAGATAATACCTTTGAGCAATAGGAAGCAATGGAATGATTGCATGAATGGCCACAGACAAAACTAAAATAGCAAATTAAAAAATTTGGGTCTGTTCTTTAGACACTGGAAAGTATCTAGATGATAGGAATGAGATAATTTAATTCTAAAATGCCATTAGAAAAGTATGACTTAAGGTTATAATGAATTTGCCCCAGGGTACACCCAAAAAATCGCGTGACTGTGGTCATAGAAAAAGGAAGTGGATATCAGAGCTGCAAAACTAGCTAGAAATTTAAAGAGTGAAATTACTGACAATTGTTGAGAACATAAGTCACCAACAATATTAGCTGACATAAACTGCACAAGCGTGAGGGAGACCCCAGAGGGCCCACCAAGAGCATAGAAATCCGAGTCATATATATTCTAGGTGGACTGAGGGGTTAGAAGCCAGAGCTGTGAGTCTGAAAGTTTGCTCAGCTACACGCTTTCCACGACTCTGCAGAGCTTATGTGGGCTGACAGCCTTGGAGGGTAGCGTTGTGTCCAGTAACTGAATCAGATAAAAACACGTTCAAGAAAATCCCTAGGAAAGGGAAACCCAAGGAGAATAGCTGCCTCTCTCCCCAATCCTTGACTGAGTGCCACCTTTGTCGGGCAGATGGAGGACCTATAAACTGCAAGAGAGGACCAGAAAGAGAATACAGGACTTAAGTACTGACCCTGCTTTGTGTCTTGGCACTTCATATTGTCCCTGAGAAACACCCAGAGTGACCCCTGAGCACAGAGCCTGGACTAAAGCCCAGCACTGCCAGATCTGGCTCACCCCTTTCCCACTCAAATAAATAAATGCTGTATTTAGATAGTATTTTTTTTTATAAAAGAAACTTTATTTAGACACCATGGTTTACAAAGTTGTTCCCAGTACAGTTGTTTCAGGTATTCAGGATTCGAACACCAGTCCCACCAACCCATGTGCCCTTACCGCCAGCAAAGACCCTAGTTTCCCACCCACACCCCAAGCCTCCTCCTGTAGCAGGCACTAATTAATTGGCTTTATATTGCTTGTTAGGACATATATTGTACATTGTATCTTTAATCCTGTTTTCTTTCTTTCTTTCTTTCTTTCTTTCTTTCTTTCTTTCTTTCTTTTTCTTTCTTTCTTTCTTTCTTTCTTTCTTTCTTTCTTTTTCTTTCTTTCTTTCTTTCTTTCTTTCTTTCTTTCTTTCTTTCTTTCTTTCTTTCTTTCTTTCTTTCTTTCTTTCTTTCTTTCTTTCTTTCTTTCCCTTCCTTCCTTCCTTCCTTCCTTCCTTCCTTCCTTCCTTCCCCTTCCTTCCTTCCTTCCTTCCTTCCTTCCTTCCTTCCTTCCTTCCTTCCTTCCTTCCTTCCTTCCTTCCTTCCTTCCTTCCTTCCTTCCTTCCTTCCTTCCTTCCTTCCTTCCTTCCTTCTTTTTCTTTGCTACTTGGGTCACACCCTGCAGTGCTCAGGGATTACTCCTGGCTCTGCACTCAGGAATTGCTCCTGGTGGGTGGTGCTCAGAGGACCATATGGGATGCCGGGATCGAACCTGGTCAGCCACATGCAAGGCAAATGCCCTACCTTCTGGGCTATCATTCCGATCCCTCTTTAAACCTATTTTCTAAGAGCCATTTCCAACAACTCTGCTAGTTTCAATTTACTCATAGGTTCTTACTGGTAAAGAGAGATAGTTTCATGAATAATTATTGTCTGGCCTGAACACTAACATATAAGGGAGTTCTTTTTTTCCAGATAGCAAAGCAAGATGCTGACATTGAGTGTTTCATTTGCAAATGAAAAAAGGGTCACTGATTTAAGACAACCTTCATGAAAGAATAAAAACAATTTTTTATTGTACAGGTCCAGTTACTAGCAAAGAAAATTATCTGCTCCTATTTAAATCTGCTAGTCAATTCAAAGAACGATCTGGCCTTGGCTCAGATTCTGAATATTCCTGATAGAGGACTTGGGAGAGAGGCCTTCACGGATTTGAAACATGCTGCTCAAGAGAAGCATTTGTCTATCTTTCTGGTAAGGACAATTTGCATTTTGGGTTTTTATTTTTTGTTGACCTCTCATCTCTTGGTGCTTGGGGGCTACTGGCTTTGTGCTTGGGGTTGGTTCCTGTCAGTGCTCAGGGGACCATGTGATACTGGGGATGGAATTGGGGTCTCCTGCATTTAAAGCGTGTGCTCAAGCCCCGTGAGCTCACTCTTCCACCCTCATAGTTTTTATACTCTTTGAACATGTGTTTTAATCTGTGTACTTTAATGTTGAGTACTTGTAAGGATGATCAAGTCATTAATCATCATTTCCTGTGTTATTTGATCAATGACACCCACACACACACACACACCCACACCCGCCCCAATTACTAAGATTGTATGGAATTTATTTTCCTTAGAAAATACAGTGGAAAATACTGTTTTAGACACTTTATTATTTTTTTTATTGAATCAACGTACAGTAAACCATTACAAAGCTGTTCATAATTGGGTTTCAGTCATACAGTAGAACACTTTATTTTGATGGAGGTGCTCTTACGTATACGGATGACATGTATTTTATTTTTATAAATGCAGGATCTTTAATTATACATGATGGTGTCATCCAGAAAGTCACAGTTAGATGGAACAGTGACAATCCAGGCCAAATCTTCATTTTATAAGTAAAGAATCTACAATATAGATGAATGCAATTACTAGCCAATCCTGAGTAAGTCAGCATTCGATACTGTTGGCATTGAAAGCTGCTTTATTTTATAGAACAATTCCAGTAACTGGTCTTCATATATAAGAACATTCACAGGGGCGGGCGATGCCCGCGGGTAGGGCGTTGCCTGCCGCTGCGCCCGGTCAATCCGGCGTCCATATGGTCCCTGGCCGCCAGGGTAATTCCTGAGTGAGAGCCAGGAGTCCCCTGGCTTGCGGGTGTGACCCAAAAAGCAAAAAAAAAAAGAACATTCACAAATGAAGTTTCTGTAGTCAGTGGAAGACTTATAAATATGTCTGTTTGCTCAGCTTGGCTCATTAGTCTCCGTCTCCCTTGCTGGCATGAATTCTGTGGAGCACCTCTTTCTTTGATTATTTGCTTTTTTTTTAATGAAAATTTCTCCCCCATTTTTTTATTATACCACCCTGAGGTATACAGTTACAAAGATATTCATGATTAGGTTTCAGTCACAAGTGTTCCAGCACGCATCCCTCTACTAGTGCCCATTTCCCATCACCGATGCCCCCTGATTCCCTCCCCTCCCCCAGCCTGCCCTTAAGGCAGGCACTTTGCTTGAGGCAAAGTATAGGATCAGTCAGGAACAGTGTTTCACTTTATCTGTATACTCAGAATTATATACATATACCTACTTTATAAACGATAGTTTAATTTACCTGTAACTCATGATACATAGCTGAATCATTTATTTTCATTTGTAGGTTGCCACATCTTTTATTAGAGCATTAGAGCTTGGAGGAAAAGGATATGCACCATCACCTTCTGATCCTTTAAGGACACATGTGAAAGGATTATCTGATTTTATTAATTTCATTGACAAATTAGATGAGATTCTTGGTGAGATTCCAAATCCCAGGTATTGACTTCAAAAAATTCATTCTCTCTCTTTCTCTCTTTCTTTCTCTCTTTCTTTCTTTCTTTCTTTCTTTCTTTCTTTCTTTCTTTCTTTCTTTCTTTCTTTCTTTCTTTCTTTTTCTTTCTTTCTTTCTTTCTTTCTTTCTTTCTTTCTTTCTTTCTTTCTTTCCTTCTTTCTTTCTTTCTTTCCTTCTTTCTTTCTTTCTTTTCTCTCCTTCCTTCCTTCCTTCCTTCCTTCCTTCCTTCCCTTCCTTCCTTCCTTCCTTCCTTCCTTCCTTCCTTCCTTCCCTTCCTTCCCTTCCTTCCTTCCTTCCTTCCTTCCTTCCTTCCTTCCTTCCTTCCTTCCTTCCTTCCTTCCTTCCTTCCTTCCTTCCTTCCTTCCTTCCTTCCTCTTCCTTTCTCACACAGGTTTTGATCATGGGCTATTCCTGACTCTGGGTGCAGGGAGTGACCTGGCAATGCTTGAGGGACCTGGATGTGATGCCAGGGTTCTGAACTGGGTTCATACACATGCAAGGCAAACACCTTACTTCCTGTACTGTCTCTTCATTCCCTTATGTTTTTTATCAATCTCTCTTTAAAATTTCACAGAATCAGTGTTAGGAATCTAAGAGCTATGAAATGTCCAAGGATCTGATCAAACAGTAGGGAGAAGCAGCAAAATATTAAAATGAATTTTGACTTTTGCCAAAGTCAAAGTTGGTTTTTTTTTGAGGGGCTGGAAATGACCAAATAAATTCTTTAGACATTTTATTTGGCAATAAAGGGAACCCATACCAAGAAGTTAAGGAAATTGACAAAGATATGAGGAATTCTCAATTTTATTTTCTACTACTTTAAAAATATTTTTGTATATCAATTTTTTATTCACCTGAAATTCATTTTAATACTAGAAATAAGAGCTTTAGAAAAATGGAGTGGACTCCTTTTTATAAGAATATTGGAAGATAAGTCACTTTTAGGCCGCTTCTGTGGTAGGAGAAGTTCAGAAGTTGGTTGCGATATACTTCAGCAGTCATGGTAGGTCACTGTCAGGTTTCACTGGCATGCCATAGGTTGGGGCTTCTTAAACTTCCTTCTTATGATCCGTTTCTAATCAAGAAATGGAAAACGGATGAACACTGCCAGGCACCTTGGATTCATGGCTCTGTTAAATTTTTGACTTAATTTTTTGGCTGTGCGCTTTCAGAATCTTTTACCTAGCATTGCCAGACTTTTCATATCCACACATCTATTACATGATTCACAGTTTAAGAAGTTGGGCAATAGCATAGTATCGATGAAAATAGCTGTTATTTATTGGAACCTTGCCTGGTGTCAGACATTGTACTGAGCTCCTTTGGAGATGCTCATAGATTGTTAGAGTGACCTGGTGTGGCGAGTATTATATAGTGCCCTATGCAGAAAGGAGAGAACTGGTCATTGGGACCTAGTCACGGTATGGTAGCCAGCAGAGCCGGACCTGTAACTCTGTTCTGAGTCTAGAACCCATTCCCTTAATTCAGAAAACATCTTATTCCAGAAAGCATATTTCATTTTAAAAATGTCAAAAGAATTTTCTTTTCAGGATCTTATTCTGAATTGCCTCTATGTCTGCTATGGCTTCCATAGTAAAGAAGTAAATTTGGCAGAAGATTTTAAATATGACTCACACTCATTGTCAGTGACGGCTTCTTACATTCAGATAACATATTGGCAGGTCAGTGCTTCTGAGATAGTAGATAATTTTTAAAAATACTTTATTTTTAGTAAAGCAGTATAGTTCTTTTTTAATGTTAAAGTCAAATGATACTAAAGACATAGGAAAAGGGACCTCCCAGAGGAGTTGAATAAATGTTTATTTTTTGCTGTTTTTTAAAGTAGTATTGTAAATGAAATTTTAATGTGGTTATTTTTGAGACTTCAATTTTAAATTTTACTTATTGATTTCCTGTGATGGAAGAAGACAATTTACAACCCCTTTGCCAAACTCTGAACATCTCTTGACCACTACCACAGCACAGACCATGCATACACATCTCTTCCATTCTTCACATTTTTGCAATTTTAGGCTAAGTTATAGTTTAGAGTTTATATTATGACTAAATATTACCTGTAGTTAAGCCATATCATGTATTATGATTGTAGATTTTTGTTCTTTTATTCCTCTATAATTATCTACTTTCCACTTCCTATAATATTCACCATTAATACTTGACCAATTTGTAATAAGATGATGCAGTTTTGTTTTCCATATTATGGCTGTAATTTTGGTAACATGGTTATAATAGTGCTAACGATTATGGCGTGGATATACAAAGTCACTTCACTGTCACCATCACAAAGGGCTTGAGACCCTCCACGCTGGTCTGCCTTCATCTTCCATCACTGGTCTGCCTCTTCCTTCACCACCTCCCCCACCCTACATTCCCTCACCCCTCTAGTAATTTGTCACTTGTCTTCCCGTTGTTCATCGATTTGCTCAAGTGGGCGCCAGTAACGCTCTCTATGCATTTGGAATCAGTCAGTCACTAATATGACTCTTGTTATTTAAAGCTAAGGGTTGTCCTCATTTGGTATTTTCTGTTTTCTTGTTTTCTCCCTTTGACTTGCTGCACTTAACATGATGCTCTCCATTTCTATCCAATTTGGCGAATTGCATGATTTGATCTTCTATCTGCTCTAACAGCTCTTCTCTTCCCTTCCTTCCCTGTGCCTCCCATTCCCTCCCTCTCCCCCTCTCCTCCTCCCTTTCCTCCCACTTCCGTTTCCCTTCCCTTTCCCCTTCCTCTTCATCTTCCCCTTCCCTGTCCCTTTCCCCTTCTTCTTCCCCTTCCTTCTTTCCTGTTTGTACCATCGTCTGTGATGCTTCGTGCTTGGGAATCACTCTTGATGGTGCTCAAGGGACCATACAGTGCCAGGGACTGAATCTGAACCCACTGCATGCAAAACATGTGCTTTTCGCCCGATTGAGCCATCTTTTCTGCCTCCCATTATTTCTTCTTAATACGAGATCATCATGATGTCTGGTTCCCCCCTGAGAGTCTATGCTTCTGCTTTCTAGACTGTCTCATTGGGGCAGTTATAAAACGTCATTATCATGTTGTGAGTTATGTTTGCCTCTGCCTTGTTTTCGGGATTTCCTGACTTTTAATTGGCAAATACTTTATTTCACTCAAATTGCTTTTCTAAGGGAACATAAATGGAAGGCAACACTTTTTATTTTATTCTCACTTTTCATTATGTATGAACCTAGTTTTATATGGGGTTCTAGATGCCCTTTGTTTAAGCTGAGTATTTTCTTTTCCATATTAGAGGTGCTTCTGAACGAGGTCCTGGTTCTGGATTGTGTTTTCATATTTAAGTACGAGGTCCAGGGAGCCTGAGGAATTGTTCTGTGCGGTGGGCTTCATTGTTGCATGGTGGCCAGTTGACTCTTTGGCAGAAATTCTACAGCTATTTGTAACTGTGGGTCTTTCCTTGGGGCTTTATACAAAATTCTATAGATGGGCTGGAATTTGGCTCAAGTTGTAGGCTACATACTTTGCCAT
This sequence comes from Cryptotis parvus, assembly GCA_021461705.1. Taxonomy (NCBI): domain Eukaryota; kingdom Metazoa; phylum Chordata; class Mammalia; order Eulipotyphla; family Soricidae; genus Cryptotis; species Cryptotis parvus. The sequence goes on along the minus strand of JAJIBD010015690.1, from coordinate 4,952 downwards.
GTGTGAGGCCCTGGGTTCTGACCTCCCGCATCATATGGCCTTGAGCACTGCTAGGTATGGCCCCACATCAAGAGGTTTTTAATATTTTTTTTTTTTTTTAAACATACCTGACAATGTTCAGGAGTTACTCCTGGCTTTGTACTCAAGAATCACTCCTGGCGGTGCTCAGGGTTGCATATGTGGTGTGTCGGGATCAAACCCAGGTCAGCCACATGCAAGGTAAATGCCCTCCCTTCTGTACTATAGCTCCGGCCCAGCACAGCAAGGTTTTAAAAACCAAAGAGACGATCTTTAGTCTCCTTCTGAGGACTGTGAGCCCAGCCCTAAGTATTCTGAGTCATGTGGAACTGTAGCAGATGCCAGTACCCTATTCAGGATGCAGACTTTTCACAAAGTCCCTCCGTCTGTGGTGCCGCTAGGTCAGAAACCTCTTTGGTGTCGTTTCTCCAGAGTAATCCCACTTTCTGTGCTGAGATGAAGGAAGAGGCCGACTGCTCCGAGAGGGGAGGTTTAGATTCAGGCAGCTCATGGCCGGCCCTCACCTTCACCATAGCTGCCCGTCCGCTCACGGCCAGTCTCACCTCGCCATAGCCGCCCGTCAGCCCATGGCTAGCCTCACCCTCACCATAGCTGCTAATATCGGCTTTTCAGTTTCTGAGTGTTTCTGAGGTTACTGCATTCTCAGTGTCTCTCTTAGCAGTTGCAACGGTTTCAGCTTCTCTCTTCTGGGTCGTCAGTAGCTACTTGTACATCTGCTTTTCATTTTTCCCCATTCTTTGCTATGTCTGCTGTTATTGACTCCTGTCATCTTTCATTCTTTTTCTTTATGACTAAAATACCTTATTGCCTTTTTTGGTCATCCAGTGGGGCTTTGTGTGGGAATAAATATAAACAATACAAATGCACATATTTAATTAAAGGTAATTTGTTATGATTATTTTTCCTTTTTGGCATATCGAATACACCATGGGTAGCTTGCCAGGCTGTGCCGTGTCTCTGGTTTCATCGCAGGGGGCCCAGTCTTTTTCTATGTCAGGTTATCAACCATCCAGGGCCCACGGGGCAGAGCCCTGCGTGTAGACGAGCCTGTCTCCTGTCTGCCACCTGTTGACGCAGCTGGGCACTGCAGCCACACCTGCAAACTTCGAGGGGCAATCCAAAAAATAGTAACAACAATGGACCTCATTCCCAATGAATGGAGACTTTACTGGTGCCCACTCAAGCAAATTGATGAACAAGGGGAAGACAAGTGACAAGTGATAATTTCTCCTTCCAAGGAGAAATCTCTTTTGTATAAGTCACCAATGGGAAGATAAAAGTAAGTTTATGTATGTGTATTTTTTTTTTGACCACACTGTTCAATGCTCAGTGGTTACTCCTGGCTCTGCACTCAGGAATTAGTCATGGTGCTGCTCAGAAGACTATATGCTATGCTCGAATCGAACCCTTCGACCAGATGCAAGGCAAGCACCCTACCCACTCCAACCCTACACATGGATTTCTCTAAAACAGGGTAGAAATACATTTATAAGTATTTAGAGTGGTCGGATAGACTTTAAATTTAGCTGCCAGTTATTTTTTGTGATACGAGCATCACACTAGTATCACTATTTTGTGATGCTATTAGTCACATTCTAGGGACGATACCAAAGAAATGTAAATAGTAGCTGTCTAGTTAGTTCTTCGGTCTTATTTTCTTGATGGTGAATTATTTGCATATATTAAATATGTATTAAAATCTTGAAGAGTGATTAAAACCATCCGATTCACCGTAGAAAGACGTAAAGCAGAAAGGACAACTTAGTTTTTGCCAGCCAAGGATAAGAGTATCAGGAATCAGCCTGGAAGACTGTTACAGTTGAGCTCAGTTTTCAAGGGTGAAGTTGGTTGAACTTTTCTGCATAGCAAATGGGGGTGAAATGCAGTTCAGATGGTGAAAGTGGGCAGTTGTTAGGACACTGTTTCATCCACTAACTCAAAACTTATTACATATTTTCCAAAATTCATTCTGTATCATAACTTCAACAACTTCTATTCAGTAGGTTTGCCAGAGCCCGTGACAATCGTAATAAAAAACAAATCTTTGCCTTTTTTTTAAGTTCTCTCTCCTTTGACAGCTCAGAGTACTTCGGATTGGGGTGGGGAGGGCAACTCTTTATTCTCCTTCCCAATCTCTATTTAATCTGCCTCACTGAGAGGGCTGCATTGTTTTTTTTTTGCGCGAATATCCTTTAGCGCTGGCTCCAGTTTTGATGGTGGAACTTCTCAGTGTTAATTCTCTTGTCTGCTCTTTTTTTATTCACCAACTCACTTCTCTTTTCTTCTCTTCTGAAGGTGCTTTGCACAACGTCAACTATAATCCCCCAGTTGTCTAGTCTTCGGTCTCTTTGAGTTCTCAAATGTGATGATTTTCCTCCATAGAACTCTCCCCCCCATAAGTTCTGAGGTTTTATTTTCTTCCTTTCTACCTATCTCTCTGCATGTATGTGGATTCCAAAACTATTTCACTGAAGTGGAAAGAGCTTCTCTGAGTTTCAAAAAACATTTCTTTCAACTGCCTGTTAAGTTGTTTCTTCAAAGACAACCGAAAATGTGGCCCCAATGTAATCTTTATCTTTCCCTGCGAGCCTGTTTTCCTTCCTGAAGTGCCCGGCTTTGCTGTTTCAAAGCAAAATCTGAAATGTACCTTAAATTCCTTTTTTCCTTCTTTCTCCATCTCATCATTCATGAAGATTCTTAAGGCTCTTCCATTTTTGATGTTCTTTTCCCTCCCATTTCTTTAACTCTTACTCCTGTTCTTAGACTGCCGGTTGTCAGACTTTATTTTCCTTTTTCTCTAGATTTCTTTTCACCCATTCTGAGTTGTCCACTCTCCATTCAATCTTGTTTTGTTCGTTCTGTTCTCGTCACTGTCAATAATCAAAACAGCAGCTCTTACTTCTGTGATTAACCCCCATGAGGATTCCATATTAGGTAGAGGATAGCACTTTATTTATTTATTTTTTTTCTGTTTGGGCACACCTGGTGATGCTCAGGAGTTACTCCTGGCTCTGCACTCAGGAATTACTCCTGGCGGTGCTCAGGGGACCATATAGGATGCTGGGTATCAAACTTGGGTTGGCTGTGTGCAAGGCAAACGCCCCTACCTGCTGGACTATCGCTCCCGGCCCGACGATAGCAGTTTAGAAATCTGGGAAGGATGCATTCATTCTCTATGTTCTAACCCCTTTCTGCCTCACTTTGGCCTTCTTTACTGCTCAGCCTTAAAACTTAGAGATCAAATTGTACTTAACTCTTGGATCCTTGGATAAGTGTGTACAGCTTCTCTGATTATAGTAGGATGGTAGGGAATAGCAGTAATCTCCGAGTCCAAGAAAGGATGGGGAATGGGTAGGAGGGAAAGAAATCAATGAAGAATCTATACGCTCACTGGCCTCCCTACTCTTGCCTTTCATCGGACCATTTTTAGCTATAGTTTGGCTGCATTTCTACACTTTGCCAGTAGGTGCCACCATAAAATGCACACTATGCTTTCTTCTGAACCATATCTTGTTGCGGTTTCAGTTACATCGTTTTCCTGATACTTAATTATGTAAAAATGATTAAAATTCTATAGTATGTTTATCAGCCAACGTTTTTAATGGTATACATTTTTAAATGACCTAAAATATATATTTATAAAATGTTTACTGGTGAAAATTGCCTAGTCCAAAATTCTGGTGCTAACTTTTCCTCCTTCAAAAATCAGTAATTAAAAACTGCATATTAAGATGATAAACACAATTCAAAAAAATATTTCAGGGGCCAGAGAGATAGTTCAGTGGTTAAGGAGCATGCCTCACATGAGGCCAGCCCTAGTTTGGTTCCCAGCACCACATGGTCCCTCTGAACATTGCCAGGTGTGGCCCTGGAACCCCTGAGTTCCAGAGACACATTTGCTACATTTCACATAGCATCCTTATATCACTGTCACTGTCTTCCCGTTCATCATCGATTGGCTCGAGCGGGCACCAGTAACATCTCCATATGACCTGTCTCATGCGAGTAGAGCCCAAGGGCACCTGCTTGCTCTAGGAACATAAAGAGCCTCAAACCATTCCATCAGGTCATGGGAATGAGGTCTATAATTGTTACTGGTATTTGGCATATCAAATACGACATGGGTAGCTTGCCAGGCTCTGCCGTGCAGGTAGCATACTCTTGTAGTCATCTCAAAATCCATCATTTATTGATGAACCACAGGGCGCGAAGCAGCCATGTGAGCCGGGCTGTGATAGGCTGGCTGTGGGTTCTGACGAGGGGGAAGTCCGATGTGGAAAATGGAGGTCCTCATGGAGTGGGGGGGTCGTCTGGCTTGTTGTGAGCCTCTGCTGGGGTGGCGGGCCAGGGCTAGAACCTGCCATCCCTCCCAAGCACCTCATGAGTGGCTGGGCACAGTGAGAGCCAGTAGCAGCTCTCCCCCATGTCTGTCTCAATCATATTTAAAATATTATAGTGTATTTTAGTAAATGGTTGCAAAGTTCTTGGGGAGTGAAGAAAAAAGTCAACTATTTTATTAACTAGTGATGCTTCCTTAGGTATTACCCATCAGTTTTCTGTATTGTTAGTTATCATCATCTTTCAGTTTGTTCTGATCCAGGCTTAAAGATTTTATTATGTTCTTTTTCCTCCTAGCCTCCTTTCTCCCCCATTTCTGTCCCCAGGTTGAGATGTGATGTTTATTATTCAAGTGCTGCCATTGACCTCTTTCTCACTAAATTCCTCTCTCAATGTTTATCCTGGCAGGCTTTCTCAAACCCCCTTTTTTTCTCCTTCGTCTCTACTCACATACCCCCTTGAGGATCTCATTGTATCAGCTGGTCACTTGTGCTCTCTCGAAAGAGTTTCTTCATTTTGTATTCTCAGTGCTTAACATTAACATATCCTGGTTTCATCTGAGTTAAAACTTCAGG
>JAJIBD010015689.1:0-12339 GCA_021461705.1 Cryptotis parvus | reverse complement strand
CCATGTTCCAATGATGTATCAATCATTTATATAACTAATTGAATATTGATATTATTAATATTGTCTCGTAATAAGTATTAAGCAATGAATGAAAGCAATGGCTGACAAATAAGTGGATGGATAAAAAATATTACAGTTGAATGTTATTTATTTTCCTTTTCATGGTAAAATGTATTTTAATTAGTACGCCTATAGGCTATGTTTTACTTAGGGTAGCTACAGAATACTGAAGACTGAGTCTTTATTTAAATCTTATAATAATCCCAAAATACTTATACTAGAGCATATTTGAGACTATTGGTTTCATTTTTATGCTTTAACACTTTTGCCTATTAAATTTGGTCAATTTAATTTATCTCATCCTAGATATTCTAACTCTTTCATTATTAATATCTATGCCACCCACATATTCAATATTCATATACTTTTCTTCATTTCAATACATATGTAGATAAGCAGAAACTTAAATAATCTAACAGACAAAAGGGGAACTCAAGAGCTCCTTCCAACTCTCCTGGTGCTAGGCTGACCATGAGGCATACCGGAAGGGGACAGGTTCTGGTCCTCTCAGAAGATATAAATACCTTATGCACCACAGTCGCAGCCATTTTCAAGGTCCCAACTCCACAGCTCATCAGAGTCCCACCCAAGAGAGAAGCTGATTGCAAGCCCAGGTGTGTGGATCCCTAGGGTTAAGCTCACCAGGCTTCCATGGAGCTGGAGCTGGGACCCCCTACCCACCTTGCTCCCCCAGAAGGCCCAGTGAGCTGCCCAGAACTGCTGCTGGCAATGTTGGCCATGATCCAGGGATGCAGACACACGGGAGAGCTCTTGCCGGCTCTCCCTGTGGCGTGCAGTCACTAAGCCTTGTATACTTATATACCAGGTATCCTATCACATCTCCTAAAATTATGGGCACACAATCACAAGTGTGTGGGCATGATGTTTGGTATGTGGGTACCTATTGATAAGGTAGGTACACAGTGGCCTCAAACAGTACAATGAAATTTAATAATTTCCACTGACTTTTTGTCTGAGAATATACTCATTGACCATATTTAGAGAATTAGCTCCAACAAACAACAGAATAGATTATTCAGTGTATGCAAGTTCAAACAGAAGTTTAGGAAAATTTGAAATAAGTGTTGGACATAGATACAATGGTGGTGGGTCTAGGGTTGCCTAGTACAAACCTACTACATTCTATGCAAGAACAGAAATCAGCAAGACTATGCATAATAACCCAGAAAAACAGTCATGACTTTATCAATACCATTCCCTTATATGGGCAGTTACGGTCAATATAATTAGTGCCAGCTAAGGGAGCAGGCATGGGAATGTGAGGTGGGAGGGAAGTGAGGGTCTCTTGTGGCGGTAGTGGCACACCCGGTGGTGGGATTGGTGTTGAACAATGAATCTTTCTAACATCTTTATTGTGAAAAACTTTGTACTTGTAAATCACATTGTTTAAATAAAGCAAAAAAAGAAAGTGCACGCGCTTCTCTAGCCATTTTCTGTTTGACAGAAATAAGAATAGTAGTCACATTGACCTAAACAACACCTTTTAACCATCACTTCTCTTTTTCCCACTGTATTACCTTTAAATTCTTTGAGATTACATTTTAAACTTTGGTCAATGTCTGTGCTTTGGGTGCATAAAGTTGCTCAACCTCTCCTGCAACCTAAATGCCCAAACACCACTACCACTGTTCTATGTAGTTCCCCCAGCCCACTCCACTTGGTGACAGCGATTCTGTGTCAGAATCACAGGGTTCAGTTTATTAGGCATTTTCCACTCCCTTCCTTTGTTTTGTTATATACCACATGTAAGTGGGATAAGCGTACGTTTATCCTTCTCCCCTCTGACAAAGTCAACTTCATAGACACTTTCCAGTTCCATCCAAGTTGTACAAAAAAAGACATGATTTCTACTTTCTAATAGCTCAAAGTATCCTGAGATGTATGCATGCCACAATTTCTTTATCCACCTACCTGCTTGGGAGCAACTTGTTGTTTCCAGATGTTATTTATTGCCATCTCAGTGTTGCAATAAATACAGACATACATATATTTTTATATAATGATTCTGTGCTCCTGGGAAGGAATGGGAATTTGGGACATGTGATAGTTCTATTTTCAGTTTTGTAAGAAGCATCCAACTTTTCCCTAAGGGGGCTGAATTAACCATAGTCTCACTGACTATACATTCTAGTGTCAACTTCCCTCCAATGGTGTTCCCACATTCTCTCCCAAACTCCAGTTCCCCAGTCTGCCAATCTGCCACCTTCACAGGCACAGTTTAAATCTTGGTGTCATTTGACTTTTATGTTTTAGTGTCACTGAGACTGTGATTTATATATATAGGCATAGTAACCCCCCAAATACATTACCAGTATACCCAAGGCCCCTGACCCCTACTCTCCATTACCTCCCTTTCTCACCTCCTTCCTTTCCCCTTTGACTTCTTTCCTTCTCTGTATTCATCCTTCCTATAATATATGCTTAAGAGTGACCTAGGCATCCCCTTTCTGCATTTGTATTTTAACCAACCCCCTTTGCATTTGCGTTTCCTCATCCAGTTCAGCTATAAATTATTATCTTCACAGATATGAGATCTTATGTTTGTCCTTCTTCTGGCTTACTTCACTCAACAGTTATCTGCAAGTTCTATCCAGGTTGCAGCAAATAGCATGGTTTTATCATTCCTTGGGGCTGCATGATATTCCATTGTGAATATATACCACATCTCCATGATTCATTTCTCTATTGCTTGACACCTAGGTTGATTCCTTATCTTAGCTATTATACTAAGTGCTGCCGTGAATAATGATGTGCATATGTCCTTTCTAATGGATTTTTTTTTTTGCTGGGGGTAGATACTTAGAAGTGGAATTGTTGGATCACGTGGCAGCTCAATTTTAAGATAACTAAAAAATCTCTAATTCTTTCCATAGGGATTCAACCTGACAGTAGTCCCACCACAGTGGATGAGAGTAGCTTTTGTTTCACATGCCCGCTTACACAGATTTTTCCCACTATGTTTAATATGCGCCATTTTCACTAGTGAGGAATAATGTTTCATGGTCACCTTAATATGGATTTCCCTGATGATAGTGATGATGAACTTTTTTTTTCATTTTCCTGTTGGCCATCTGCCTGACTTCCTCTGAGAAGGATCTGATCATTTTCCCTCCCCATTTTTTGGATAGGCTTTTGAAATTTTTTTTGGTGGTAGCGGTGGTAATATTTGTGAGTACTTTATATATTTTGAATATTAACTCTTTACTTAATGCAACGAATGTCCATTCAATTAGCTGTCTTTTAGCCTGAGTTTCATTTGCCATTCAGAAATTCTTTGATGTTATACCATTTGTTTATTCTTGATTCTGTTGTCTTCGCCAGTGCTGGTGTGGTCTTTTTTAAAAAAATATTTTATTATACCACCGTGAGATATACAATTACAAATATGCTCATGTTTAGGTTTCAGTCATACAGTGTTCCAGCACCCATCCCTCCACCAGTGACCACTTCCCACCACCAATGTCCCCAATCTCCCCAATTCTGCCTCTATGGAAGGTTCTTTATCTCTTCTCTCTGTGTGTCTCTCTCTCTTTATCTATCTCTCTTCCTTTTCTTATACATTGTGGATTGCAATACATACATTTAGAGGTTATCATTTGTATCTTTTTTGCCTATATTCAATGCTAAGTTCTAGACTGGTGGTATCATTTTCGACGATTATTAGCTAATAGGTAGATTCCACCTATTAGCAAGGCCTCCTGATTCATGTTTTGCCTGACCTTGAAGATTGGTATCATAATATGAGTGTGTGTGTGTGTGTGTGTGTGTGTGTGTTTTAATGGTGTTTTCAGACCCCGGCAGTCTACATTACTAACCACAGGCCAATCTGGGAAGTATCCTGTGATCACACTAGTATTGATGAGGTCTGCTCTCCCACTAAACAGTGAACACAATAAACAAAGATGGCTCTTCCGGAAGATTTCTTTTTTGACTATGCAAAATATCTTTTTCTGATTTTTAGGCATTTACTCCACTGCCTACAAATATAAGCAGTCAGAAGACAGAAGGGCAGAGGGAGGCAGATTTTATGCACGTGCTGGAGACAGATGTCACTCAGTTACTTTTCCTGGGCTTGGAATGATGAAATTTGCCCTCATGGGACTTGGAATGATAAACTTTTCCTTCAAGGTGCTTCTTGCTCCATAGTGAATTACTGAGAACTGTGAATATTTTATAAACTCTAGATCTTGCTTCCAGCTTACATTTGTAAAAGTGAAGTTTTAAATCTAATGCCCATTTTCAGCCCTCTTGTCCTTTTTGTTTCAGGACAAAGTTCTGAGCCTTCACAATTTTTATTTTACCCTAGTTCCTCCCTAGGAACAACTCCTTGAATTAGCTTTGTTTGGATTTGATGATTAGTGGGCCACACCCAGGAGTGCTCAGAGTTTACTCCTGATTCTGTGCTGAAGGATGACTCCTGGCAGGGTTCAGAGAGCTGTGAAACTGAGAATGGAATTGACCATATGCAGGCAGGTGTCTTAGCCTCTTTGCTATCTCTTCAGTCCACACATTCCTCACCTCGTAAAGCAGCTCCATCTCCCACAACAGCGAAATTTCCCCCGAGGATATTCCTCCAGAGGACATTCTCAGTGGAATCCATGTAAGGGTCTGTGTTTAATTCAGGTTTAATATAGTCTTTGTACTGGTGCCATGGGGGGGTCTCTTAGCTTTCCTTCCTTCCAACTTGGAGCTCTGTCCTCCTATCCTCACTTTTTTCAGAGGGATTGAGGAAGAAGCTTTATTTCTCATATTAAAACTTGAAGACTTTCATGTGAAGTCATTTGTACTTATTAGTTTTGGACTTGGAGCCATGCTCAGTCATCTTTAGGGTTGATTCCTGACTCTGTGCTCCCACAGTGCTCAGAGAGCCAGATGAGGTGCTGGCCATCAAAAAGGAAACAATGGTGTGCAAGACTAGCACAAAACCACACTACTATCTCCAGCGCTCACAGCTTTTTTCTTCATATACATAGACCGAATTTGTGGCTTCATTCCAGACCTGATATCTTTTCTTCGTGTTTTCCCCGTCTCTTCTTTTGTTTTTACAATGGCTGGGGTTCATTTTGGTCATGGTCTTTGAACATGTGATTGTGAAATCACTCATCAGTAATCCCAAACCCATTGCATTTCCAGGGGAAAACAATCAATGTGGTTGTATGTGACATGTGGGCAGTGTCAGGGATCAAACTCAAGGCGTCATGTCTGAAAGGCAGGAACTTTATCACTGAACTATCCTCAGATCCTGACTTGAGAGTTTTCTTGGTGTCTTTATTTTTAGTTTATGGAAATATAGTATTTTAACCTAAATATCACTATCACCGCTTAGTAATTTTAACTTCAAGGATATTAAAACTATACCTGGTCTCTTCATTTTTGACACTTTCCTACGCTTCATTTTTATTCTTTTTTTCAACTTTATTATACCACCATGAGAAATACAACTATAGAACTGTTCATGATTGGGTTTTAGTCATACAGTGTTCCAGCACCCACCCATCCCTCCACCAGTGCACATTTCCCACAACCAATGTCTCCTGATTCCCTCCCCTTCCCCAGCCTGCTACTATGGCAGTCACTTTGCTGCTTCTGCTTCTGCTTCTCCTTCTGCTTCTCCTTCTCCTTCTCTTTCTCCTTCTTCTTCACCCTCTTCCTCTTCCTCTTCTTCTTTCTTCTTCTTCTCCCCTGTTCTTCTTCTTCTTCTTCTTCTCTCTCCTCTTCCTCCTCCTCCTCCTCCTCCTCCTCCCTCCTCCTCCTCCTTCTTCTTCTTCTTCTTCTTCTTCTTCTTCTTCTTCTTCTTCTTCTTCTTCTTCTTCTTCTTCTTCTTCTTCTTCTTCTTCTTCATCTTCTTTCTCTCTCCCCACTTTACACATTGTGACTTGCAATATTTACATTTTTGGGTTGTTATGTATCTCTCTTTTGCCTAAATTCAATGCTCATTTCTAATCTGGCGTTACCATTTCCAACAATTATTATTAGCACACTAGTCCCTACTCTATGTTACCTAAACTCTGGCCTCCAGACACTAGTGGTAATTTCCAACAACTGACAAGTCTTCCTGGTCCATGTTTTGCCTGGCCTTGGATATTAGTATTATACCTTTTTTGTATCTAGCAAATGAGTCTGTCTCCTTGCTGTTTTTACCTTTTTATATTCAAATCTCAAAATGGGGCTGGATAATAGTACAACAGTAAGGGCACTTGTTTTAATTAAATGAAATCTCAAATTCATCTTGTCATTGATAAATGGATTAAAGACTAATATTTATACCCATTTTCAAATGTCTTTATCTTGTATGTAAATAGGAATGTTTTCTCACAAAAGGCATCTACCCTAACATTTGTTTTTAGAGTTTTATCAAGATGATTTTTTCTACATTTACCATTTAAAACCCTTGAGTTTACTAATCAACTCACCTATAACACATCATGAATTGAGTAAATGTTTATGGACACAACATTTTGATGGGAGTGCACCTGGATCAACCTTGAAACTATTAGAAGAGAAAATGTTATGGATAAAGAGGATTTGAAATAAATCTGACAAGTAGCAAAGACAAATGTTGACCTTTCACTTTACCAGAGATTATGATCCAGATCATTCAAGAAGAAAAAAGTCTTGCATCTTAGAGCTATCAGTTGATAATCCAATATGTAACTAATGCTGCATGAATTTCAAAAAAAATTTTTTTTCTTTTTTTGGGTCGCACCTGGCAATGCTCAGGGGTTACTCCTGGCTCTGCACTCAGGAATTACTTCTGGCGGTGCTCAGGGGACCATATGGGATGCTGGGGATCAAACCCAGGTTGGTCACATGCAAGGCAAATGCCCTACCCACTGGACAACCGCTCCGGCCACTCCAATAAATTTTTAAGAATCTGAAATATCATATGATTGCAATTTTCTCGTGATTTTTCTAATTTCCAAGTGTAATTTTCTACTTTTGACTTAGCAGACTTATCTATTTTGGCTATGCACCCTGAAAGACACTGTCTTTAGAAAGCAGAGCTTGACTTCTCCTAGAAAGGGAATTAATACAAGCATTATTCTAGAAAATTCTGTTCATATTTTGTTCCTTAAAAATGGGGGTCCCAAAGGACTAAAAACAAAACACAAAATGGGACGCTTTAAGAGAGAAAAGTAGGCTTATTTATTCAAAATTAAGTTCAATAACACATGTAAAAGGGCATCACAATGTAAAATAGTTCAAATTCTCCTAGTGTTATGAATCACTTAAAACTAATGAAAACAAGTAATTCTAGTTCAAGACAATTCTAAATAGTTTCTAAAGTACATCAGAGAACATATTCAAAACTAGATTTTATACTATAGATATGTGAAAATGACTCCATGTGAAAGTGTCAAATAAAATAACACTATTGTGAGAATCTAAAAGAAACTATTCATCATCTTTCTCATTGCCTGACTTTTTAGGATTCATGGCATCAGAAATTGGGAGATAGACTTGCTCTTTGGGGACTCTATGATAAATTTATTTCGTAAAATAAAATCAGAATAATAGTGTAGAAGTTCTTTCTGTAATATATTTTATTTCTTAAAAAGAAAGAAATGATTGTAGTTCTTAGCTGTAGCATCTTGGCAATGAGTTAGTATGTTATTAAAATATCTGTCAAAAATGGTTCAGTGGGAGGGGATGAAGTTATGGACTGTATCCTAAAGGGACTTTCCGACCAGTGTCATTAAGGGAACATCACAATACGGGAGAGAAATAAACAGTGCACAAGCAATAGGTGAAGGCAAACAATGCCAACATCAGCTACAGAGTGAGACCTGGAATTTTCAGTCTATGTGAGTCTTCAAGGAATAACTCTTTATATCTGAAGTATGTAAATGATCCACAGAGTAGAAATGCAACCTGAGAAGAAAGAAATAAAAAGAAAAAAGAAAATAGAGAAAAGAAGTCTACTTCTCAGGGATTAAAAAATATCTATTTTCACTTCCAAGAGAAAACAATGAATATGTGAAAATAGACTGTTTCATCTCAGCCGTCCCAGTTCTCTGCAGGACCCAAAGAGCTTTGCTCTAACAATGCCATTTCCAGCTGGTTGGTTCCTACCTGTGGGACAGGCTGTTCGTGGCAGAAAAGAGAAAAGGCTGTTCAAAGCAGGCAAGAATCCCAAAAAACATATCAGAATAAATTCCATGATATTTCTGAGGGCCAAAGCACTCCGATCCCTAATAGTCCTTTCATTTGTCTAATGGCACACATTTGGCTTCCTGTCCATTGAACCGTCCCTCCCTAGATTCAGCCCAGGTACTTGAGAAAGACCTTGGCCTGGTCCTTCTTATTTTCAGCTCCCCTTTCACTCCAATTTGTTGGCTTCAAATCGAGTACAAATTGACAAAAATGGATTCATTTCTGCTTGGCACCAAGCTTGGCAACCAGATAACACCAACAAAGCCAGGTCCACATTTATCTCCCCACATTCATCGGCATGAGAAGTTCCAAGATGGAAATTTGTTTTTCCTGCAGTTTTATGACACTTCTCCTGCCTGATTAGCCCACTTTATGGCAATTTGCATCATTATGGGCCTGTGGCAAATGAAACAAATTGCCATAAAATGTTGGGAAAATTCTAAATCATGGCTCTGTCTGGCTTGCTGAATGATGACACTGCAGGCGAATTCAGATGGCTTGGTTCATTTTGCTACAAACAGTCATGCAGCCTTAATGGGCGCCACACACTGCGGACATCAGGCCGCGTGGTGACTACTAAATGAGGCAAACTAATAGAATTTTTTTCCAATGCACTAAGCAAGTCTTCAGTAAAGAAAACACATTGATTCAGAAGTTGTTTACTAGGAACTAAATAGAACCCCTATAGCTTTTCCCCATGCAGCCCACATTAGAGCTAAATTAACAACCCTCACATGTATCCATTTTACTTGTACCGGACAAAAGTGCTTACATCATTAGGAATGTAAGTTGCCTCAGTCTAAATCTTGATACAGAAGATTGTCTTTCTCATTTAACAGCCTAGCTATCAAACATCATGGTATCAGTCATAGATAATGTTTTAAAGGAAAAAAAAAGCACACTAAAAGGACAAGCCATCACTGCATTTTTCATTCTATAGGGATGTGTTAATTTTAAAGTAAAGGAATAGGAGCCTGAGGGTTAGACATGCAAATATCAGATTCAGGAGAGATAACAATTTTATTGTGATCCTTGTCGACCATTTTTCACTCTGCTTTTGCAAATCTCTCCTGAGCAAACTTACATAGCAAGAAATCTAGGCTCTCAGTATATAGTGTTCATTTTGGAAAATGAGACAAATACAGGCAAAGGAATTTAATTTTTCATAAGTTCCTCACCTCCAAGTCATCCTTGATGTTCTGATCCACAACACTTGCAATAAATATTTAGTTCTCATATTTTAGGTGGCCCCAGATGAGATCCAGACCCATCCACTTCAGACCCACAGCTGAGCTGCTCGGCCTGCCCCATGTGGAAGCAACCCATGGAGCTGACTTCCTGGTAAGGGGCTCAGCCATCCCCTGGCTGAGTCCAACATTGCTCAAAGGGTTGGCTCTCATGAGCAGAGGAGAGACCATGCTGGCCGGATCAGAGTGGAGTTTTGGGCCCTGCCCTTTCTTCCGCCTCCATGCCAGTTGCCCCAGAAGAGAGAGAGACCCACCCACTCCAGACTCAGCTAATTTGCAACCCGAGAAGAGATCCAGACCCATCCACTTCGGACCCACAGCTGCACTGCTTGGCCGGCCCCATGTGGAAGCAACCCATGGAGCTGACCTCCCGGTAAGGGGCTTGGCCATTCCCTGACCGAGGTCAACATTGCTCCAAGGGTTTGCTCTCATGAGCGGGGAAAGACCATGCTGGCCGGACTTGGACTGGAGTTTTGGGCCCTGCCCTTTCAGAGTGGAGTTTTGGGCCCAGACCCACATGTCCCTTGGCGCGCATTATTTTTTATGGGATACTGAATTTTGCATAAGGTTCTTCCCAATTTCTTTCACATTTATACATAGTAAACAGTTATAGTGGGCGAGGCTTTGAACCGATTGATGAGTCGGTACTCATCAATACACTAGCTTGGCTCTTCACACCTACCTGTCCGAATGCAAGGTACCTTCCCAATGGAAAACCAGCAGGACAGTTCTACTGTTCAAGAAGGGAGACATTCACGACATCAGCAACTATCGCCCCATCTGCCTGTTGTCCGTCATCTACAAGCTGTTTACACAAGTCATCCTGAACAGGATTGGCAGAATACTAGATGAAGGACAAACATGCGAGCAAGCTGGCTTCCGGAAAGGATTCAGCACAATCGACCATATCCACACAGTAACCAAGCTCATTGAGGTTAGTAGGGAGTACAAGATACCACTCTGTCTCACATTCATTGATTTACAGAAAGCCCTTGATTCTGTGGAGACTGAAGCGGTCATCGAAGCCCTAGCCAAACAGGGTGTTCAAACCCAATACATCAAGATCCTTCGTGAGCTGTATTACGGATTCACCACCAGGATCTCACCATTCTACAAAGAAGTGATCATTGATGTCAAAAGAGGGGTTAGACAGGGTGATACCATTTCACCAAAACTCTTCAGTGCCACCCTCAAGAACGTCATGAGACAATTAGAATGGGAAGGAATGGGAGTGAAGATAGATGTCAGCAACTACACCACCTCCGTTTCGCTGATGACATCGTTCTAATAACAACAAATGTTAGCTAAGCAGCACAAATGCTGGCTGACTTCAACCGAGAATGTGGAAAAGATAGGTCTACAGCTGAATCTAAAGAAAACTATGTTTATGAAAAATGAACTAGTTCCAGAGGCCCCATTCACTCTCAATGGAACAAACATCTCCGAATGCAGCAGTTATGTGTACCTAGTGTTTAGAAGTCAACATGATGAACGACCTAAAACCTGAGCTGCGCAAGGAATGCCTTCAAAGGCATCGAAGAAATAGCTAAAACGACCTAAAACCTGAGCTGCACAGGAGGAAGAGAGCGACATGGAATGCCTTCAAAAACATTAAAGAAATAATAAAAAGACAAAGAAACTCCAGCTCCGGGCACATCTCTTCAACTCACCATTCTCTCTGCATTAACATACGCCTCAGAGACCTGGGCCCTACGAAAACAGGATGAGAATGCTATTCGGGTCTCCCAGAGAGGAATCCAAAGAGCTATGCTTGGAATATCACACCTCACTCAAGTGAGAGAAGGAATCTGGAGTTCTGACCTCCATCGCTATTCCAGAATCAGGGATGCTGTCTCATTTGCCAAGGCATCAAAAATCAGATGGACTGGACATGTAATGTGATTTGGAGACAACCGCTGGACTAGAGCCATTACCAACTGGATTCCACGGGATGTCAAAAGATCACGTGGCCGCCCTCCTACAAGATGGTCAGACTTCCTTGTCAAGACCCTGAAGTAACGGTTTGAGGCTCTTCATATTCCTGAATCAACCAGATGCCATTGGGCTACATTGGCACACGATAGGGTCCAATGGAAATGTTTCTGGCACCCGCTCGAGCAAATCGATGAATAACGGGATTCAAGTGATCAAGTGATCAAGTGATCAAACAGTTATAGATATGTTTTAACTGATACCAGTAAGCCTGGCAAGAAGTTAGTCATTCTCAACATCCAGACTCCATAGTTCCTCAGAGCTCCATCCAAGAGAAAAACCTTTAAGTTTTGTCAGTAAATGCTTTGGTTGAGAGCCTTCTACTGAGACTATACCACCAACATGGTAAAGCATGGCAAGCTACCGTGTTTTATTTACTTTTTATGCCAAAGACTAGTAACTATTATGGACCTAAGTTCCATAACCTGAAGAATGGTTTTGGCTCCTCCTGTCCCTATAGCAAGTATATGCCCTTCGGTTGCACTTGCTTGTGACAGGACTAATGGAGATGTTACTAGTGCCCACTCGAGCAAATCAATGAACAATGGGAAGACAGTGACAGTGAGACAGTGATTTTAGGTGGGTCTTTAGAAACCATATTTTAGGCAGTCTTTAAATCATTTCACCATGATTAAGTAGACTTCTAGTGTAATTTAGCAAAAAACTTGGCATGAAGAGAAGATGACAAAAAAACACTTCGAATCCTGAGGATGGAATTAAAATAATGATGGGTAAGCAATATTAAGAACTTATTAACTAGACAATTATAAAGATCCTAAAAAAGAGACCTTATAGTTTCATTTTTATATTACTTGAAACACACAGTCTATGTAATACAGATTAAAGGAAAGAACAAAAGAAAGAA
>JAJIBD010015688.1:0-34353 GCA_021461705.1 Cryptotis parvus | reverse complement strand
TTTACAGAAAGCCTTTGATTCTGTGGAGACTGAAGCAGCTCATCGAAGCCCTAGCCAAACAGGGGTGTTCAAAACCCAATACATCAAGATCCTTCGTGAGCTGTGGTACAGATTCACCACCAGGATCTCACCATTCTACAAAGAAGTGATCATTGATGTCAAAAGAGGGGTTCGAACAAGGTGATACCATCTCACCAAAACTCTTCAGTGCCACCCTCGAGAAACATCATGAGACAATTAAAATGGGAAGGAATGGGAGTGAAGATAGATGGTCGGCAACTACACCACCTCCGCTTCACTGATGACATCGTTCTAATAACACCAAACATTAGCCAAGCGGCACAAATGCTGGCTGACTTCCGACCGAGAATGTGGAAAGGTAGGTCTACAGCTGAATCTGAAGAAAACTATGTTCATGAGAAATGAACTAGTTCCAGAGGCCCCATTCACTCTCAATGGAACAAAACATCTCTCTGAATGCAGCAGTTATGTGTACCTAGGTCGAGAAGTCAACATGATGAACGACCTAAAACCTGAGCTGCAGGAGGAAGAGAGCGGCATGGAATGCCTTCAAAGGCATTGAAGAAATAGCTAAAAAGGACAAAGAACCCTCCCGGCTCCGGGCACATCTCTTCGACTCCACCGTTCTCCCTGCATTAACATACGCCTCAGAGACCTGGGCCCTACGAAAAGCAGGATGAGAATGCTATTCGGGTCTCCCAGAGAGGCATCGAAAGAGCTATGCTTTGAATATCACGCCTCACTCAAGTGAGAGAAGGGGAATCGGAGTTCTGACCTCCGTCGCTATTCCAGAATCAGGGACGCTGTCTCGCTTTGCCAAGGCATCGAAAAATCAGATGGGCTGGACATGTAATGCGATTTGGAGACAACCGCTGGACTAGAGCCGTTACCGACTGGATCCTCCGGATGTCAAAAGATCACGTGGCCGCCCACCTACAAGATGGTCAGACTTCCTTGTTAAGACCCTGAAGGAACGGTTTGAGGCTCTTCATATTCCTGAATCAAACAGATGCCATTGGGCTACATTGGCACGTGATAGGGTCCAATGGAAATGTTACTGGCGCCCGCCGAGCAAATCAATGAATAACGGGATTCAAGTGATCAAGTGATCAGGAAATATAAATAAAAATGACAAAGAGATATCACTGCATACCCATGAAGATGATCTATATCAAAAGAAACAAAGACAAAAAGTGTGGGTGGGGGGGTATGGGAAAAAAAGGAACTCTTCCTTTTTGTAAGATTTTAATTGGCCCAAAATTCTAGAAAAGGCAAACAGGAGGGGGCTGGAGGATGAGTACAGTGCTCAGGGCACTCTTCGTGCACATGTGTTCCACCCAGGTTTGGCACCCTGCATGATCCACTGAGCCCACTACAACTGATCCCTGAGCACAGAGCCAGGATTAAGCCTTGAGCACCTTAGGATGTGGGTTATTTTTGAGAAATACCAGTATACTCAAATACTTGTATTTGAGAAATAGCATAGATGTTTCTCAAAATAGAAAAATTAGATCTATCTAGTGATCCAGGGAATTCTTAGGAATCTACATAAAAACATAGAGTATTAAAAAAAGCAAAAAAAAATAGGCATATCTGTGGTCAGTGAAGCACTATTTACAGGGTCAGAATATGGAAACAAACATCTACCCAATGACAGAAGTTTAGTAAAGAAAATCTGGGTTATGTATACAATGGAATACTGCTCAGCTCTCCAGAAAAGCTGAAATCTTGTTTTTGTTGTACATAGAGGACAGAATCTTCCAACCATTTGTTAATAAGGTTGTTATCCTGAGATCTAATAAAAGCAACTATTAAGTTGCTTATATATTATACATTGGATATATATGAGATATTATTGGAACATATATATATATATGGATATATTGGCTGCTCACATAACATCTTTAACCTTTAAAAATGGATTTGATTCCTACTTAATAAAATTTTCCTTGGTATCACCAGCAAATGGATAAGGTTCGTTGGAGTGTATCACAGGTATGGCATTTATTTCCCCTTAATATGAGTCATTGAACTATTCTTGGATGCCAGAAATCCAAAAGCACAGCTCCCAAGATCTCCAGAGGATGTGAAATCTAATTGGAGGCTAAAAAATACATATACAAAGCCACTTCAGATGAAAGTCAAAGAAATACTTTAATCAGGGCAAGAAAATATGGTGTAGCATAGACTAACACTGCAGTAAATAAGGAAACAAAAATAAGAAATGATCAGACTTGAGATGTTGTTACCTGGGAGGGCCTGGGAGAAAGGCAAGCTTTTAGTTTTGAAGGTTAAAAAAACATACAGGGTCAGAGATTTTTCTGCACAAGAAGAACACATAAGTCACACAGGTGAAATAGTAAGTCATGTTCAGTAAACTATGTACCGAACAGGCTGATGGATTGAATATGTGAGGTTAGTGAGAGATAGAAGGGAAGTTGATAGAAGACAGCAAATTTGTTTATTTTTGAACAGCGTGGAATTCTCTTTCTCATTTCAATAGAAATAGCCTTCCTGTCAACAACCCAGGCAGACTCCTTAGCTGATATAATGACAATCCCAGCTTCCTAGGTTATTATTTGCAATAATTTCTGCCATATGGGTATAATGGGAAAAACACATTGCAAAGTGAATTACTTTAGAAATGTATTGCACTGCCGACATTTGGGAAATTAGATCCTGAACACAAAACGTCCTGATTATTTGAGGTGCCTTCCCGTCATGAAAAGATAAATTCAGTCCAACAATTTGCACACGCACAAATCTGCATGTAAAATTAATTTAAAGTTCTGACTTTTGGCAAGGCTCTTTTCAGAACTTTCGGTCGCTGTTCAGATACATAACCTTGGGAAGAGAGTCCCCCCCACACCCCGTTGGCTTAAGCAAGTTGACATGGATGGGTGTGAGGAGGTCAGAAATGCCCACAGTCAGACAGTTTGAGCTGGCCCCTGGCAGTGACAGGCTATCTTGTGAAGAATTCTGTTGAACCATTCTCTGGGCACCCAAACGTGTGCTTGAGATGACATTGCTCAGCCGGCTACTTTTTCATTTTCTGGAAAAAGCACAACCATGCTCTTATGCAGAACAAATGGCTCTTCACGTCCTCCTTCCCACTCGGCGCATTCCTCTGGCACCACGGGTCCATCTCATCATGAATGACCCTATTCCTTGTCCCTTCCTCCTCCTCCAGTAAGTTTCTGTTTTGTTTGGCTTTGGGGCTGAGCCATGGTTAGTTCTGCAGTTCCCAATCCAGAGGCACAGCTCAGAAATGAGTTTGACAAAGGGTCTTCTGAGAGATAGCCTAAATGTTAGCGTCTGAAGGCCAAGTCGTCCTTGTTTACTAAACACGTCCGATTTGTGTACTAAGTAAGAACAATGTGATGAGAGGATGGGAAGAGGGACTGGAAGAAGGACCTCACATGAAGATTAGAGAGACAAATCTGGAAATCAACCTGGAATGCTACAGAAGAAGCAGCGTATAAATGCAATAGCGAAGGGCCAGTAATTTCCACATAGAGCAGACCAGACTGTTATTTGAATCCTTAAACGGATCTTAGTGTGCTTCTAACCATGACTTTACAGATCAAATAACAGCTCTTGGTCATAAACCCATACTCTGGAGTCAGAGAGATCTGAGTTTGAATCCCTCATTTTGTGCCTTACCAGATTTGAGGCTTACGTTCTATTATTGTTCTTTTAATAGCATTGTGCCTAGCATATAGCACAAAATAAAGTCATTTTTTTTGAAATTTATATAAGTCTAAATTATGTAAGGTAAGTTTAAATAAAACGTTACTACATTTGTAACAAAAATATAATTTTGACACTCCCTAGGCTAGGGTATAGAGAGCAAGGCAAAATTTAGTAAAAGTTTATTAGAATTTGCATTTCTTCAAGAGACTGGTGAATGTCACTAATTTCAGGTCATGTGATATATAGAAATGTACAGAAATCATTGTAATCTTCCTTAAAATGCTACCCTTTTTATCGACCAGGTAGCTGCATCAGAGGAAAATTAAAAGACCTCTTGCTTCTGCACACATCTTCTTGATACTTTTCCAGGGAGTCTCAGACCTAAGTACCGGTCTGAAACTGAGCTTCTTATTTTAGCCTTCAAATGTCTTCCCTAGAGGCCTTTCCTCAGCTAATGATGCTCCCACCTACCTAGTGCCCCAGAAATCCGAGTCATCCCAGCCTTTTCCTCTCCTTCACTTGTCATCACACTATGTCCCAAATAAATTTACCTCTTAAATATTAATTGACTCTGACCCTCTTGGCTCCACTCTCCCCACCACTGTTTTTGTCCAAGTTTTCTCTATTTCTCCCCTAACTCTGATTTGTATCTGCTAGCTGATCTCTGAATTAGCAGATGCCTGCTCCACAACAGCCAGGATGATATGTCTAAAACACAAAACTGATCATGTTAGGTTCCCACTTAAAAACCTTCACTGGTTCCTGGGGCCAGAGCAATACTAGTAGGGAGAGCATTTGCCTTGCATGTGGTGACCTGAGTTTATATCCCCCCCATCTCTCTCTCTCTCTCTCTCTCTCTCTCTCTCTCTCTCTCTCTCTCTCTCTCCCCTATACCCAGCATTGCAGCATTGCTCAGGGATTCCTTGTGGTGTACATGGGATCATATAGGGAAGTGCTGGGAATTAAACCTAGGTTTATTGCATGCAAAACAAATGCCCTTCCTGCTGTACTATCACTCTGACCCCATGACCCAAGTTCAAACCCTGGTACTTCTTATGGTCCCCAAACCCAGCAGGAGTTATCCCTGACCCAGAGCCAGGAGTAAACTCTGAGCACTTCGGGTGTGTCCCCAAAACAAAATAAAACAGAACAACTCTTTTCCTACTATTGCCACTAGAGTAAAGTCCATCCCTGAGCAGACCTCTCCAGTTCTAACCATTCCATCACAAAGAAATGTGCTCTGTGTTGACTCCTAGCCTTGCATATCTCTAGGTATCTGAAGATGTTACTAAAATGAATTGTAACCAGCATTCATTTTCTTTTATCTTTTGTTTTTAGGGTGCAAGAGGGATCTCTCAAGCATTACTTAGGTGGTTTGGGGTTACTCTAGGTCACAGATCTGGTGCTGCTCTTGCCCAGCAGTATGGGAAGCCCCCAGGGCCACCCCAGTGGTGCTGGGGAGAACATGCAGTGCCAGGAATTAAACCTAGGACTTTGAGTCAAGCTCTTTGAACCTTCTCCCAGGCCCCCGGTTTTCACTGGGAGTGGGGGGAGCATTCCCAAGTGAGGGCCCCAGGATAGGTGCTGCTCAGGCCCTGGGAACGCCAGAGACTAATCCAGGCCACTCAGGTGGTACTTGTGGGCCTCTAGGTTATACTGGGGAGTGCTCAGTGCTGACAATCAAACTAGGGTAGGCCACATACAAGGCAAGTGCTTTAGCCCCTGTGCTGTGTCTCCCACTAGTTTTGTTGGAAAGTAACCAAGTGATACCATAGCAACTTGCTTAATAACTTATTGACAATCAAACCTTTTTGTGCCAAGTTTTATCATTGTGCTCAGGGATCATGTCTAGCTGGGCTCAGGGGAAGAAGCCAGGTTAGTCATGTGCAAGGCAAGTGTCCTACCTGCCGCACTATTCTCTTTGCCTCCCTCCCCACTTCCCCAAGCTTGAAACCTAAAATGAAAATACCATGAATTATTTTTACAATGATAGTTTTTTTCTTTTGGACTCTGAACTTTTTTTTTTTTTATTTTTTTTGCTTTTTTGGGTCACACCCGGCGATGCTCAGGGGTTACTCCTGGCTCTACACTCAGGAATTACTCCTGGCGGTGCTCAGGGGACCATATGGGATGCCGGGGATCGAACCCAGGCGGCACAGGCCAGCCGCGTGCAAGGCAATCGCCCTACCCGCTGGGCTATCGCTCCGCCAATAGATTTTTTTTTTTCTTTTTGGGTCACGCCCGGCAATGCTCAGGGGTTTCTCCTGGCTCTGCACTCAGGAATTACTCCTGGCGGTGCTCGGGGGACCATATGGGGATGCCGGGATTGAACCCGGGCCGGCTGCATGTAAGGCAAACGCCCCTACCCGCTGGGCTATTGCTCCGGCCCTGGACTCTGAACTTTTTAAAAAGGTGGAGAAACAAAAAAGCTGTAAAGAGCCCAAAGTGTATGTGTGTGTGTGTGTGTGTGTGTGTGTGTGTCTGTGTATCATATACATGTTAAATGGAATGACAACATGAGGTTTGAAGTTAAGTAGATAAGCCTTTTAAAAATTTTTATTAGTTTCATAAAATGAGATATAATTGAAGTACCATAAAATGTGCCACTTTAGTGTGTGTGTGTATATATATATATATAGTGTATATATATAGTGTATATATACATATTACATATATGTATGTAGGTATATATGTATTTTGTTTCTTTAAAAGTTTTGCAACTATTGCTGCTCTGTGATTCCAAAAATGCTTTCCGGCTATAGCTATAGCTCTGCAGGTAGGAGAACATGCTTTGCATGCAGGAGACTTGGGTTTGCTTCCTAGTACCACATGGTCCCCTAAGCACTGCAGATTGTGGCACCAAATTCAAAATACTTTCATCATCCAATAAAAAAGAAATCTTACTAGCCCTCTCTCATCTCTCTTTCTCTTCATGGCAGTGAAAATACAATCCACAGAATGGGATAATATGTTTGTAAACCACATGTCTGATAAAAAATTATTATTATGAACATTATAATTATAGACCTCAATTATAGACCTCGTTCCTATGACCTGAAGGAATGGTTTGAGGCTCTTCGTGTTCCTGGAGCAAGCAGATGCCCTTGGGCTACACTTGCTGGTGTATGTAGGTGTTACTGGTGCCTGCTAGAGCAAATCGATGAACAATGGGAAAACAAGTGATACAAGTGATTATGAGCATATGTTGAACTCTAAACCACTCAACATAAAAAGACAAACAACTCAAAGAATGGGCATATATTGAATGATTTCATTTATGAAATTTCCAGAACAGGCAAATCTTTAAAGAGAGAGAGTAGGTTATTGGTTGCTTAGGACTGGGAGGGTTGAGGGGAAATGGGGGAGTCACTGCTAGTGAGTAAAACATTTCTTTTGGCCTAATAAAAATGTTTTAAAATCCATTGTGATGGTGTACAACTCTGTGAATACAATAAAAAGACAGTCATATAGCTTAAATAATGAATTTGATCTTCTCAAAAAGTGCAAAAAAATCCCCCAAACACCAAAACCTTAAATACAAACTGGACTAAGACTTAAAGAGGAACAATCACAAGATGATTAATTGGCTTTTCCTGACTTGAGTAGGATTAAACCACAGATCTGACCAGGTGAGGAGGAAAAATTATCTCTGACATAAACTGCTTTGAACTAGAGTAAGGGGAATTTAAAATCCTCTAGGTAAGAGCCAAGAGGGGTCAGTGGGGCAGGAGATGACTTATACATTTTGCAGTTTACCCCTGCCCCAAGTTCTCTCCCCTCCCACCCACCCCCACCTCCAAGTTTTGAGCTGCTTGGCTGCTATTGGAAATAGCTGTCTAGTCCTGCCTATTCTAATCAAAGTCTTGAAAGCAGAACTGTAAAGTGCTGGCACAGTTGATCCTAGTCCAGCCTCTGGCATCATGCCAAATTTAGCCTTTGGCAACTACTTTCTGTTGAGAGTCCCTGGGGACTTGTTTGACCTCCTTTTGGAGAGCTGCAAGGGAATTCACTTTTGGATGGTGGCCGAGAATAGGGAATGGCTCAGCAGGCAGCCTAATCCTCTATTAAGTTAATGGTAAAATGTACCTTAGCACAGTCCACAGGAAAGCCAATTCCCTCGAGGGGAGTTTTGGACCAAAAATTTCCCATAGAATGGAAGATAATTCCCAACACTAAATATTATAATATCCTGAGAAACAGTCTTTCAGAATGTATTGCAGCCTTATTATTGTTGTTGTTGTTTTGGGGGCCACACCCAGCTGTGCTCATGACTTACTCCTGGCTCTGTACTCAATCATTTCTCTCCTGACAGGGCTCTGGGGACCTATGCGGTGTCAGGGTCAAACCTGGGTTGATTCTGTTCAAGGCAAGCTCTCTAACTGCTATACTATCATTCTGACCCTCACCATATTCTTCCTATTTAAAATTAAAATTTTAAATTAAATCACAAAGTTACAAACATATTTATGATTGAGTTTCGAATGTAAAATGTTCCAACACCAATCCCTTCACCAGTGTCCATGTCCATTATTCCCCCACCAACGTCCCCAGTTTCTCTCCCACCCCTCAGGCACTTTCCCCCCCTCCCCCCCATTGTCCTAGTGTTTCCTTCCCTAATGTATAGCCCCCCACCCCCCCAGTGGCAAGCTTCCTGCTGAAGACCTGTTCTCCTGTTCTTTGCTTATTTTGGCACTGGGCATTTGATGTCCCCCTCTGAAGTCTGAGAATCATTCTGAGTCTGTTCCTTATCCTCTGACTGATTTCACTCAACATGATAGTTCTAGATACTTCCATACCTTATTCTGTCTAATACTTGTTCATCATTCATGATCTGGATATAGATACCAGTGATACTAATAGAATTTTCTAACTAGTTACAACTGATGCATAGTTCCTTTATTTCTCCTCTGTATGGTCCAGAGTGATAGAATAAGACGTCTCATACAGATATACTGCTTCTTTGAGTACGCTGTAGGCTGATTTCTGGTGGTAGATAACACTTAGCTACTTTTTTTGAGCATGATTATAAAGTAACAAAATGTGGTATAAGGAGCAGTCATTGGAACACAAACTGATGCTGTGAGAATCTGTGTGGGAAACACACACACACACACACACACACACACGACAGACTGTGGAAGGGCCTTATCTCCTTGTCCTTGCTCTCCTTGGCCTTGCATACTTACTTTATGGTGCACGTGACTTCTTTGAATTTCTCAACGTGATATAAAAATCTTCCACATCTCAACATTTTATGTGCCTTCTGGAAGTACACATCAAGTGGAGTGCTGTGCTGCATAACTCAGGAATTGTCTTTACATGGAATATAATTTAATTTTCTTGATTACTTGGGGATAATATAGAATCCGTTTTAAACATTAATTTCCCAAGGGCCAGATAGAGTAGCTCAAAGGGCCACATGCACGGTTTGCATGTGGGACATCTCAGATCATCTCTGGCACCGCTTGGTTCCCTAAGCACTACCAGCAGTGACCCCCTGAGCACAACACAGGGACTAGCCAGAGATACTGCAGAGTGTGGCCCCCAAACGAAATCCAATCAAGCAAACAAAATTCTTCCCAGGGCCTCTGCAGACATGTGGAACTGTCTTCCTCTATGTTAGAAACATTAAGCTGTTATGTTTTTTATCTTTTAGTTTTTATGCCTTTTACCTTTCTCTGTCTTGCTAACTGAATTCTGTCTTTCTCTTCTCACTTCTATCTGCATGCTCACATCCAATCCTTAATCCTCCCCTCTTCTAGTTCGCTGTTTTTCAATTTTTTATGAGTTTGGAAACCAGATTGCCAGACCTTTTAAAACCAAATGCAAGTAATAATTAATAGCATCTGAGAAAGTGTTTTGATGAATCTCTAAGAGGAATGGGCAGGATCTTTAGGGCATAGATCTTGGGAATCTGTATTTTTTGTTCAGTGAAGCCTTTTCCGTTTCCTTTATTTCTTTGGCTCTCTGGTATGCCACAGATAGATGTGATACAGGGGAGATACAGACCACGAAGGTGGTTCCCCAGGCGAGGCTTATCCATTGCACTGGAGTGGACTCCGCGATTTCCCAAATGTGGGAAACTCGACTGCATAATTTGGTAGTGGGGACTGCGGCGCTCTCCCCGGTAAAAAAAAAAAAGAGAAAAAAGAAAAGATAGATGTGATAGTCCTGTACTGAGTTCCACAAAAAAAAAGAAAAGGAGTTTCATTTAAATGATTAGTTTAGTAACAACAGTGAAAACACACATTTCCTCTACTGAGTTCTGATTCTTCTGTTTCTTTCACATTGTGTACTAGGCTGGGTCAACTAGACCTAGAGAATATTATAAATTGGGCTTCATAAGGTCTAATTCACCTCTTAATTTCCACCACCTTTTCTCCCACCTCTTTTCCATCATTAAAACCTCTCTACGTTTCATACCATCAAGCCTGTAATTTGCTTATACTTTCAAAAAAATGTTCTTTCTTGTCTAAAGCCTCTTTTGATTAAAAAGAAATTAGGCATATCCACTATATGAAAGAAGACAAATTACACAACTCTGCTGCAGGCTTCAGGTGACACAGTGGCTGACTGGGTAGGACTGAGCAAGTCAACTCTAACATTATGGTTATTGTCTGAAAGGCTCATGATTCTCTCTTTGGTGCTCAGAGCCTCTCCTGATAGAGTCATATGCTGATATTTCATTGTAGTTCGTTAGGTGAAAAGATATGGCTATTACATAACTGTGATTCAAATTGCATTCCTTTTCACAGGTGTTCATTGGTATCATCTTGTATTTGAACCCCAAAATGCCCTTGCTAATGACAGGGCTATGCTATGATTTCTCTAACATGTTTCCCTTGGGATAAAATGTGTCCGATATCAGTGCAAAATCGAGGATCATCAATCTTTAAGAGTTTAATTATTTAAAAAAAATTTATTTTTCAATTTGGGTTTTAATTACTTTTTAAATAAAAATTTGATTTATTTATTGGCTTAAAAATACTATCAAAACTTCAATACAGGTTTTTATACTTTTTTGGAGTACTACTTCACAATTTCAACTTAGATAAACTTATACTTTCTTATATCAAACATTGTCATTTCTCAATCATCCTGAATACCCTCAATTGTAACATTTGCTGATGAACAGACATTTTAAGCACTTACATGGTGGCACAGTCTGTCAGTTGAGTTTATTTTCAGCAGTATCACCATTTTGGATATTTGCTTATTTGAATATTTTATTACCCTCTTTACCGCTATATATGAATAGAAAAATGGAAAATCAAAAATAGAGATAACTAGTAATAATAAGATGCAGATAACTAGTAATAATAGTAGTAATAAGAAACAGAGTTTTAAAATTTAATATAGTTGAATAAAAATGGAGTCAAAAGTTACACTAACATGATTTTTTTCCTTTTTACTAAAGTGTTTTTGGGGGTTAAGAGGGAGAGAGGCAGAGCACCCCGAGGGGGCTCAGGTCTCACTCTGGCTCTGTGCTCAGGAAACCTTCCTGATGGGGTTCAGACTCCATATGGGATTCCAGAAACTGAACTGTTTCTAGCAACATGCAAGGCAAATGCCATACCCTCTGTAATATTTCTCTTTTAATCTTTCTATTAAGAAATTCAAGTAGAATTCAATTTTAAAAGATAAGATATTTGAAATTTTTTATAAATTAAAGCATTTATTATCTATTTCATATAAATTATATTATAGGCATGATAAAGATGCTGAATTCATAAGTTCCACAAACATCTGGTCACATCTACATATGCAAGATATTTCTTTGCATGCACGATAGAACCATGGGCAAGTCAGACATTATTTTGTTTTCATGAAGTTGAAGATTTTGTGGACATAAATTATTGGACAGAAATTAGAGATGTTTGCATGATACAATTACCTAATGACCTTAAGCTATGTTTCCAGATGCATTGAGCTCTTTGATAGGTATGCACCCATCAGTGGACTGAGCAGGTTGAATCCAAAGACCAAGGTACTCCCACCTTCTGGGAGTGATGTAATTTATTCCCTCACTTCCGTTTCCTTTGTTTTAGGGTTATTACCTCCATATTTCAATACACCAAGTTTTAGTATAGGCAGTATACTCTATTAAGTGTAGTAAAAATCTTGCCTTTTATTTTCGATTTAAATACTCTAGATTTGCACTTAAACTCAGATTTTATCTCTTATAGTGGAAACCTAGGGCAATTTACTTTGAGCCTCAGTGTTTTCATCTAGTAAAGTGGGAACAATAATTAAATTCTATAAAGTTTTATGAGGATAATTTTTAAATAATATAATATGTGTCGAGTGCCTGCTTTTTAAAATATTTTATTATACTACTGTGAGATATAAAATTACAAAGATGTTCATGTTTGAGTTTGGTCATACAGTGTTCCAGCACCCATCCCTCCACCAGTGCCCATTTCCCACCACCAATGTCCCCCGATTCCCTCACCTCTCCCTAGCCTGCCTCTATGGCAGGTACTTTATCTTTTCTCTCTTTCTCTTTCTCTCTCTCTCTCCCTTCTCTTATACATTGTGGATTGAAATACATACATTTAGAGGTTATCATGTGTATCTTTTTGCTTATATTCAATACTCAGTTCTAGGCTGGTAGTATCACTTTCGACAATTATTAGCACACTGTTCCCTTCTCTGTCTTACCTAACTTCTGACTCCCACACGTTTATGGTAGATTCCACCTTTGACAAGACCTCCTGATCCATGTTTTGTCTGACCTTGGATATTGGTATCATTATATATATATATATGTACATATATGTATATATGTATATATATGTACATATATATATATAACATGCAAATAAATGCAGTCATTCTATATCTGTTTTTTTCCTTCTGGCTAATTTCACTCAACATGATCCTCTCCATGTCCATCCATTTATAGGCAAATTTCATAACTTCATTTTTCCTACAGCTGCGTAGTATTCCATTGTGTAGATATACCAAAGTTTCTTTATCTTCCGAGATCAGATGAGATCGGGCACGTTCAGGGTGGTATGGCCATAACCCAAAAGTTTCTTTATCCAGTCATCAGTTCTCGGGCACTCTGGTTGTTTCCAGATTCTGGCTATTGTGGCTAGTGCTGCTATGAAAACAAAAGTGCAGATGGTGTTTCTGCTGTGTGTTTTTTGGCTTCCCAGGGTATGTTCCCAGGAGTGGTATGGCTGGGTCAAGTGGGAGCTCAATTTCTAGTCTTTTGGAGGAATATCCATATTGTTTTCCAAAAAGGCGGTACCAGTCGACATTCCCACCAACAATGGATGAGAGTCCCCTTCTCCCCCCGCCCCCATCCATCCACACCAGCACTTTTTGTTCTTGCTCTTTTGGATATGCACCAGTCTCTGTGGTGTGAGATGATAACTCATTGTTGTTTTCATTTGCATCTCTCTGATGATTAGTGAAGATGAGCATTTTTTCATATGTCTTTTGGCCATTCGAATTTCTTCCTTGTCGAAGTTTCTGTTCATTTATTCTCCCCATTTTTTGATGGGGTTGGCTATTTTCTTCTTGTAAAGTTCTACCAGTGCCTGATATATCCTGAATACTAATCCCTTATCAGATGGGTATTGGTTGAATATTCTTTCCCATTTTGTGGACTGTCTTTGTATCTTGGTCACTGTTTCTTTTGAAGTGCAGAAGCTTTTTAGTTTCATGTTCCTGGAGCGGGCGGATGCCTTTGGGTTCTACTAGCATGAGACAGGACATATGGAGATATTACTGGTGCCTGCTCTAGCAAATAGATGATTAATGGGAAGATAGTGATAGTGATAGTAGTCCCATATGTCTATCTTTGTTTCTAGTTGCTTTATTAGTGGTGTTTCATCTTTTTTTTTTAAATATTTTATTACACCGCCATGTGACATACAACTACAAAGATGTTCATGTTTGGGTTTCCGTCATACAGTGTTCCAGCACCCATTCCTCCACCAGTGCCCATCTCCCACCACCAATGTCCCCACTTCCCTCCCCCTCCCCCAGCCTGCCTCTATGGCAAGCTCTTTATCTCTTCTCTCTCTCTCTTTCTCTCTTCTCTTACACATTGTGGATTGCAACACATACATTTAGAGATTATCATGTATATCTTTTTTCCTATATTCAATGCTCAGTTCTAGGATGGCATTATCACTTTTGACAAATATTAGCACACTGTTCCCTTCTCTGTCTTACCTAACCACTGATTCCCACATGTTTGTGGTAGATTCCACCTTCTTTTTTTTTAATTGAAAGATGCTCATGTAGAGCCTTGGTTCCACAGTGTTCCAACACGCACTGTCCGCCCAAAACCATCTCCCATCACCAATGTCCCCACCTCCCCTCCCCCCCCCCCGCACCTCAACCACCTGGCGGGTTCTGCATGTCATTTCCTTCCTCCCTACATCTCCCTCCCAAAAACCTTTCCTGCTCTTCGTGGAATGCAGTGCACCAAAAGACACCACTGTTTCACTATTTTAGTGGACGCGGCCGCTTGCGGCCGCGCAACCTGGGCCTCGAACTGGCTTTGCTCTGTTGATCTGGTCGTGAGGCAGTTTTGCAGTGTCCGGACAGCAAAAATGGTGGCCAGTGTGATGGGCGAGTCTCATCGGGCTGCTTCCGGGACCCCCCAGAGGCGACGGGCCCACTCCCAAAACCCATCTGTCCTCCTCGGGGTTCCATGGTCAGCTAGGCCCGGCACGAGCCGAGCGCCAGCCTCCCCAGCCGTCCGTGGGGCCCTGTCTGATGGCCCGCGTGCAGCTCCCGGGCAGGACCACCAGGCTCGACAAGATGGAAGGGGGAAGGGACGACCACACCTCCATCTGACGACTTCCCAGTGATTCCCGCCTCTTGGAGCCGCCTACCTGGGCTCGAACTGGCTTTGCTCTGTTGATCTGGTCGTGAGGCAGTTTTGCAGTGTCCGGACAGCAAAAATGGTGGCCAGTGTGATGGGCGAGTCTCATCGGGCTGCTTCGGGAAGTGTTGTTTCATCTTTGAAGATGCCTTTAGTTTCAATGCCGTGGAGGGTTTTTCCTATATTTTCTTCAACGTACTTTATGGATTCAGGTCTGATATTGAGATCTTTAATCCATTTTGATCTGAATTTTGTGCATGGTGTTAGACAGAGGTCCAAATTCATTTTTTTTATATGTAGCTTCCCATTTTTCCCAGCACCGCTTGTTGAAGAGGCTTTCCTAGTTCCATTTCATACTTTTTGTTCCTTTATTGAAGATTAAATGATCACGTATTTGAGGCTGGGTGTCAGTATACTCAACTCTATTCCATAGGTCCACAGGTCTGTTTTTATTCCGATACCATGCTGTTTTAATTATTACTGCTTTGTAGGAGAGTTTGAAGTTGGGAAGGGTGGTGCCTCCCATCTTCTTTTTCCCAAGGATTACTTTAGCTATCTGTGGGCTTTTATTATTCCATACAAATTTCAGGAGTGTTTGTTCAATTTATTTGAAGAATGTCATGGGTTTTCTTATAGGGACCACATTGAATCTATATAAAACTCTAGGGAATATTACCATTTTGACAATTTTGATTCTCCCGATTCATGAGCAGGGAATGTGTTTCCATTTCCTGTGTCCTCTTTTATTTCTCAAAGCAGAGTTTTATAGTTTTCTTTTTACAGATCCTTTATAGTCTTCTAAGCTGATTCATAGGTATTTGATTTTCTGTGAGTGCCTGCTGTTTTGTTGGATGATATAATACTAGTAGAGGCTTGCTATGGCGGTATATCCACATGCTATACTCAGTCCTTGCATCAACTCTCTCAGGTGAGTGCAGTAGTTTTGTTTGTTTTTTTAGCTCCCTCCCAGAAGTGCTCAGGGGTTACTCCTGGGACTGCACTTGGGAATTACTCCTGGTGGGCCTTGGGGTGTCCAGACGGGGTCTCTGAGCCAGAAGCCAGGAGTATACCATGAGTACTGATGGGTATGACGCCAAAACAAAACAAAACAACCAAAAACGCTATTGGTTAGGAGCCAGAGCCATAGTATAGCAGGTAGGGCATTTTACTTCAATCCCTGGCATCCCTATGGTCCCTTGAGGGTGTAATTCCTGCGTGCAGAGCCAGGAGTAACCCCTGCGCACTGCCAGGTATGACCCCCAAAGAAGAAATAAAACTCTACTGGTCAGAATTCATTAATTGCAGGTTAAAGAAATTAGATTATAAAAAAAATCAAGGGAATATACTTATACATACTTTCATTGTGTATTACGGTAACATTAAAAAAATTGTGGTTCCTGAGAGGTAGCATAGGGAGGAAGGTGCATGCCTTGCAGGTTTCAAACCCTGGTTTTGTCCCTGACATCACAGGGTTCCCTGAACTCTGCCAGGTGTCATCCTGGAGCATGGTTAGGGGAACTGGGGAGCATGGTTAGGGGCAGCTGGGGGAGCACGCTTAGGGGCAGTGCCTTTTGTGCACTGCAGGCCTGGCTGGCTAAGGATTGCTGGTGGGGGCTTCCCCAGAGCTGAGCATTGCTTGGGAGGTCCTCTCCAGTGTGTGTGTGTGTGTGTGTGTGTGTGTGTGTGTGTGTGTGGTGAGTCAGTGCACATATAACATTTAGAAAGTATTTTCAGTCACCTAGGCCATCAGTGGCAGCTACTATTTATTCTATAGGGAATAAGTTGAAAGGAAGGGGCAGGAAAAGGTAGGCCTGGGGTTCCTTAAGAGAGTATGCAGGGGAAGACATGCTTAAAGGTGTGTGCAGAGCTGATAGAGCAGGAAAAGGCATTTTGAAAAGCTTGGAGGGATCAGTCATGCTGGGTACCTTTGTGGACAATTATTTTCCAGTCCCTCTCAAAGGGCGCACGCATTTTAAGTTCAAACTATAGGCTTTATTATTTGGTGAGAATGAAGTTTTAGTAGATAGAAAAAAATTAGTGATCTCAGGATTTTGGGATGCAGTGACATAAAAGAAAGCCAGAGAGTCACGCCATAGCTCACCATTCCAACTGTACCACTCGTTTCTGTTGGGGACAAACTCTCTTCTGTAAGCTTAGAAGAGTGTGGTGGTGGATGGCAGGACGCAGCAGCAGACAGCAGCACTGTAAATTAGAAATGGCTGCATGGAAACATGCTAGATGATCTAAACAGTGCAACGCTGAGGTCATTCTACTAGGCTCTGGCATGGCCCCTTATGAACAGGGGACTTGAGGAGGGTCAGCCAAAAGGAATGAAGCCTGATCTTTGGAAATATGATGAAGATAGTGAGTCAGAGTTACTCACTTCATCAGCACAGGCGACTCTGTGGGTCACAGCTAGTAAAGCTTACTGTGGGAAATTCAATAAAGAGTTTTGCTGCTAAAATGGAACAATTGCAGTGTTTTTCCAATTTCCAGGAAAAGAGGATTTAAAGGTTTTCATTTTGTGAATTGCTATTAAACTACCCTGTGAAAAGTTGCAAACAAATTTCCAAAGGAAAAACATATTATTTCTTAAAAATAATATTTTAATATGTAAGATCTGCATATATAGCTATATTTATTGCTAGTCAAACTGTATTAAGTCATTTGCAGAATTATATCTATCAGTATTTCTTGGAGCTCCACAATGCACCATAATTTTTTAGGTGCTGCCTTCTGAACTAGTTTGAAAACCAATACATTATGCCCTGAATGCCTTTTATTATTTTTGGGGGTAAAAAGTGTTATTAACTTCAGTGAAAGGATCAAGGAAAGGCTTTGATACAAAGTAACCTTCAAGTGAAAGCCCAAAGGATAATTCAATAGGGTGATTCTGAGCAAAAGAGGAATAACAGAACAATGGTCACTGTTTCCTGAGCACTTGTTACGTATACTAGGCTCTGTATACATAACTTCATTTACTCTTTACTGATATTCTCTGAGATATCATCAACCACATTGTCCCAATGGAGAAAATAAGGATCAGAGACTTGCTTAAGGCCACATAGTAGGTAAGTGGAGGGTGACAGAGATATCCAAGTTTCTGGGATTCTGATCCTGATGGCATGCTAATGATTATTTGTAGGTAATGAATTGAAAGAGAAAAAAAATTGTTTTGCACATCCATACTTTGTCTAGATGAAATTCAGAAGGTGCCCAATGCTCAGTTTCCCCAGAAGCAGTTAATACTCTGCCTCCATCACAGACATCTAGAGTGATCAATGCTTTGGTGTTCTCGGTTCTCGTCAACTGATCCTCCATCTCCTTTTTTTTTTTTTTTTTTTTTGAGATGCTGATCCTCCATCTCTTTGGGTCGACTCCGCAGCACTCAGGGCTTATTCCTGGTATGACTGGTAGGTTGTGTGCAAGACAATCCCCTTAATCACTGTTCTCTCTAGCCTCCAATTCTCTATCTAACCACCTCAGCTGTAACATTCAACATTGTTCTAGCTCTGCTTTTTCTTTTATTTTTTTGTTTTTGGGGGCATGCCCAGTGATTTTTCAGGGCTTACTCGAAGCTCTGTGCTCAGGGATGACTCTTGGCAGTGTTTGGGGACTATACGGGGTGATGGGCCTTGAACCCAAGTCAGCCTCATGCAAGGCAAATGCCCTACCCGCTGTACGAGCTCTCTGGCTGGCCCTTAGCCCTAATTTTTCAAGTACTCACAGTAGAGACTTGACTTCGTTAAGCCTCTGTCTGGTATTACTCTGAAATCAACACTCACTTTCTATTTCTTTTTTGTTTTTTGGGTCACACACAACAATGCTCTGTTGTTCTGAGCACTCTAGCTCTGCACTCAGGAATTACTCCTGGCAGTGCTTGGGAAGACCAGACGGGATGCCATAGATCGAATCCAGGTCGGCCATAATCAAGGCAAGTGCTCCAGCCCAATTAACACTCATTTTCTAAAAATTTAGAAACTCCATAATAAAGTAGATTCAAAGAACGGACAACCAACCAATGCCTCACACAATCATGGCACACGGACAGGTCCCTCACTGATGTGTTTGGGTGCATCCACATACAACCATAGCCTCCGCTGGCAATACAGGTGACCGCAAAAGGCTGTCTCAGCATCAGGAAAGGAAGGTGAGCCCGGCAGAGGATGGGATGTCGACGGCTCTCCATCCATCTCAAGCACCAAAAACAAAAAGTCCCAACCAGCGGATTTATGATGAGAGGGGAAGGTAGAGCGGGAAGAGGATCTAGCCGGCGGGGCATTGGCGAGACAGGGTACCCACGGAGGGTTCTTATCTCATGTGGTGGGAAGTGGAGCTATTGTCAGGGATTTCGGGTATGACTCTCGAGAACCTCACGCTCCTACCCCACCCACAAACGCTGGGGTTTGAGCCTCTTTCTTTCAGCTTCCCTCTCAGACCAAAGTTTTGGAAGCAGAGCACAGAGCACAACTGAAGGGTCAGTGCAAGGTGGCTTACAGGGGTGGGGTGGGGTGGGGAGCAAAACTGGACGGATGCACGTTCTGGCCATCAAAGCCAGGGAGGCCAGGCCCAGACATGGATGCACGTGACAGCAGCACCTCGAGAGTGACGTCATCTGGGCGGAGCCTGACCATGTAGGGCCCGATCTGCGCGCGCGCTCCCTCTCCTCGCCCCCAAGAAACGCCTCGACCCCACCCGGTCCCAGCCCCCCAGCTCAAATGGGAGATACCCGGATCTCAAGGAGGGGCCCAGACTAGGTTTTGGCCGCCGCTTCCTCCCCCACGCCGCTCCCCTCACCCTAAATCCCCAGCTCGTGGCGGGGCGGGGGCGCGCGTGCGCTCCACCGCGCGCCCCCCCCCCGCCGCGCGCGCGCCCCCCACCACGCGCGCGCGCTCCCCACCGCGCACGCGCCCCCCACGCACGCGCTCTCCCGCCGCGCTCGCGCCCCCCCCCCCCAGCCCGGCCCGGAGGGGGCGGGGCCGCAGGCGGCCTCGGAGGCTGCGACGCCCCCGGCACGGCGGCGGCGCT
Organism: Cryptotis parvus; assembly: GCA_021461705.1. Classification (NCBI taxonomy): domain Eukaryota; kingdom Metazoa; phylum Chordata; class Mammalia; order Eulipotyphla; family Soricidae; genus Cryptotis; species Cryptotis parvus. The sequence goes on along the minus strand of JAJIBD010015688.1, from coordinate 14,765 downwards.
CGCGAGCGGGGCCGGCCGGGCGCGGGTGTCTGGGCGCGCTTGCTGCGGCGAGGCCCGCTGGCACAGGCGCCTCGCGCGAGCCGCCCTGGGAAGCCGCGAGCGCTCGGAGCGCCGGGGCCGCCGGCGCTGCCGTCTCCCGCCGCCACTCTCCGAGGAGCCTTCGCCGGGCGGCCCCGCCCCCGTGCCCATCCCCCTTCCCGCTCCCACCTCCCGGCGGTGCCGCGCGCGAGGCGGAGCGAGGCGCCCGTTGCAGCCGCCGCCGCCGCTGAGAGAACCTGCCCCGGCGCCGCCGCCGCCGCCGCTGTCAGGAGGAGCGCCGGGGGCGGGCGGGGGCTGCGCCGTGTGGCCGCGAGGCCCCCGCCGCGCCCTTCGCGGGTGTGGAACGAGCTCGGGCGTCGGGGGGAGCGCGGGCGGCGCGATCCTCTGAGGAGACCCCGCGGGGCAGGGGCTTGCCCCCCCCCCCCCGGCAGCCCCCTCAGCCCTTTGGAGGCGCGGCGAGTCCCCTCAGAGCGGCAGGTAAGCGCCTCCAGGGAGCCGGGGGAGGGAAAGGTCGCCCTAGTGACAGGGCGCTCGCCCGGGCGAGCCTCGGCTCCGGGGCGCGCGGTGGGGACGGAGCGGGAGACGGGCCGAGGGAGCAGCCCGGGGTCGCCGGCGGGGGGCTCGGCTCGGGGGCGGCTTCGGAGGCGGCCGCGCCGCTGCACCCCGCGTGTCTCGGAATTCGGCGTCCGGAGCCTCCCGCTGACTGACGGAGCCCCGGGTGCGGGCGCTGCGAGGCCCATCAGCGCTGAACGTGGCGGGGAAGGTGGTGCCGAGGTGCGAAGACGTGCCCCGCGGCTGCCGCCCCAAAGTAGTTGAGGACGGTGCCAGGTGAGGCGTCGGTGCCCAGCCCCGGGAAGGGGGCGTCGGTGCCCCGAGGGGCTCGCGGGGCTCCCGGCTGGCCGCTTGGTCCCGGAGAGCGAGAGGAGCCGCGGGAGAGGCGGTTCTTTCATTTTTGGGGGTCCTAGGGGAAAGGTGGGGATGGAGGGGTGGGATGGGGCTGGCGCTCTGAGGAAGACGAGGGCTGAAGTGACCTCAGGTTCTGCGGTCCGCGGGGCGAGCCCGATGCGGTTGTGTAGCCCCAGGTGGGCACGGCTTCAGATGGTGTTCACGAAAGCTCAGCACCAATAACGGACATAGGGGAGACGGGGTGTTTCGGGGATGCCTTTCACCCCTTTTCTGCCCCTTTCCAGAGAAAGGAAAACAAAACATTTCCCTCCCCGCCCCCACCCGCTCCACCACCAAGCCCCGTGTCTTGACCCAGCTTGTGAGTTCAAGATCTAGTATTGGGCGAAGGGACATTTTTGTTTGATCCTTCCTGTGGCTCTCTCTTCAGTTTTACACAGGTGAAAAATATCTGGAACGAGGAAAACAAAACAACATGGTGAACAAAAGGAATAAATTTCCAGGCATTTCAAGCGTTTGGGCTAAAAAACGCTGGCTATGGTTAATTACAGTGAATGGCAGTAGTGAAATAGTCTTGCGTGATCATGGTGTTGGGGTGGCAAAATAGAAAAAAGAGAGGGGAGGGACAGTAAAATGTGGCAATAAAAGCAACAACATGGATACTGTCAGTGGAGTGCTTTCTGCAGCATTGCCCACGTAGATCATCTTAGGAATGTGAGCCCCCCAAATCAAATATTAAATATCCCCTTTCCCTCTTGCTACACACACACACACACACACACACACACACACACACACACATAATTACATGTAATTGTCCACATGCTACAAAACATTGTGACTTCCATTTAAGAACATCTGTGTTTTGAGAAGATTGTCAGAATACTAGCTGGAATTTCAGAAGTAACAAAAGGCAGCTTAATGGAGCTATTTAATATAACTTATAGGTATTCATGCTATGAGTGTGTATGTTAATATAAAACAGGCAGAAATATCTGGGTTTGCTTATTAGGGTATAGTTCTTGGTGAGACTTTAGTGTCTTGGATTATTGTAGAGAAATTGAATTGCTTGCTGTATTGCTGTTCTTGTAATACAAGATCATTAAGTAATTTGCCAGCTAGCCTGAAAATTCATATATTATCCTCCTGGATCCATAGTCAGTCATTGAAAGATTGCTTGTTTCAGAGACAAAACTGGCTTTCCTTGGTGATTAATGGTGGGTTTTCATCTTTTCTGTAGGTAGGTTGCCTTGCCTGGAGATTTCTTGCTCTAACGCAGTGAGGCGAGGTCCAGGGAGAATAAAGAGCAGTTCTTTTGGGTCTTCCTGTTTTGTTCTGATTGTAAGCCATATGTGCTGCCACCCCCTACTGTCTGTAGGAAGAGGTGTTGCAGAGCCCAGTTCTTTTCTTGTTGTCACTGCCCCCTTGTGTAAAGGAAAAAATTGATAACTGCGCTGGGAAACCACTTGGATTGTGCTTGATAGAGTGCTCCTGTAGGTTTATCCACCACTCCAGTGTTGCAATACTTTAAACTTGCTGTTCATCATCAACTCTGATGTTTTAAATAGTATCAATTTTGATCTGTGGTTCAGATTGCTGAGAATATTTCCATGTATTTGGGCAGATGGTTCAGTACTATAAGTAGTAAATAGCTCACCTTTATATGGCTTCTACTCTGCCAGCCCCAGGCTGTTATAAACATTTTGTTAATTTCAAAATTCCTGTGCTAACATTGGTGATTCTGTGGAAATACAATCCTTTATACTTTAACTATTGTGCCCAATCAGTGTGTCTCAGGTTCAATTTTGTTAGAAGATGAAACATGACAAAGAGAATTTAGATTTTTTTAAATGCACACCTATTCTGCCCTTTATCTAACAAGTACCATCTGGCGATATATATATATATATTTCCTTTTCCTTACCATTGGTTTAGTATACTGCTTTGTATGTGTGTTTTGAAAATAATGCACAGTCTTTCCAAAAATAACTTAGGGGGTTCAGGGGGAAGGGGAACTAGTACAGGACAATCAAGAATCAATGATGAAATAGGGAAATAATCTACTGTTTACTAATATTCAACTATATTTATGTTGAAGAAGCAAACACTAAATTATGTTTTACAAGTCAGATATATTGGGCCGGAGCGATAGCCCAGCGGGTAGGGCATTTGCCTTGCACGCGGCCGGCCTATGCCGGCCTGGGTTCAATCCCGGCATCCCATATGGTCCCCCGAGCACCGCCAGGAGTAATTCCTGAGTGCAGAGCCAGGAATAACCCCTGAGCATCGCCGGGTGTGACCCAAAAAAGCAAAAAAAAAAAAAAAAACAAAACAAGTCAGATAATGTTTTAAGTATTACAATATATAATACAATATATTAAATATATTAAAATGATCTAGTATGAATACAGAGCATGATCTTGGTCTGTGCCAATTTATTAAATATGGAAAAGCATATATTGCAAATAGGTCTTAGTACCCTTTCAATAATTTTTAATATAAAAATGAAAGTATGGAAATAAGGGCTGGAGTGATTGTACAATGGTTAGGGTGCTTGCCTGCACACATCCAACCTGGGATTGGTCCCTGGCACCACATACGGTCCCATGAACCCTGCCAGGAGTGAGCCCTGGATGCAGAACCAGAAGCCCTGAGCACTACCTGGTGTGACCCCCAAAAAAAATACCTCCCTAGTATTTTTTATTACATGAGATGTGATGGAAACAGTTTTGCTAAGAAAATAATTGTTACAAGAGGTAACAATTTCTTAAACTGGGTGGAAGGTACATGAGTGTTGGCTGCATTTTGTCTTTCTGCATTTTTAGAAACATTTTTCATCTGTAGTCAATATCTATAAAACAGTGTCTTAAGTGTGGGAAAATTTTGAGCTAACATTTTTCCATGTCTGCTGTTGAATAGTTGAAGTGACTATGAATAAGGTTCAGAGGCAAGAAAATGAAGTTGGAGATAGTCTTAGTAATGCTCTTTCTTTTTTTTTTTTGTTGCTTTTTGGGTCACACCTGGCAATGCTCAGGCTGTGCACTCAGGAATCACTCCTGGTGGTGCACAGGTGACCATATAGGATGCGGGGTTTCAAATCCAGGTCCACCAGATGCAAGGCAAATACTGTACTATCACTCTGGCTACTCTTTATTCTTTTCGTTCCCATAATATCAATATGTTTTTATTCAGTGGATGCTATGTACTACATCTCAAAGTTAATTTTCTTATAAATGTGAGTTTCTGATGTAATTTAAACAAAGTTACCATAGTCTTATTTTTAAAAAAGAAACCATTTGACCAGTACACGTCTTTAGTATTTATGTCACACTTTTGTTCCTTTTAAAAATAGATAGACCACATTGCTACTTGAGTGAATTTTCTCATATGACCATCTGATCATGTCAGTTTTTAGAATCTTACTGTGGTTCCTTGTCATTTAGTGGATACAGTGTAAACACTTTAGCAAACTGTGTATAGTCCTACATGATCTAACCCTTTCTTCTCTTTAGAATCTGAACCAATTTTATTCTTTTTTCAAAGTTGTGTTTCAGTAATACTGAACGACCTGCGTATTTTTCGTATATGATACTCTCTTTTCTTTTCACATGTTTATATATGATGTTCTTTATGAACTATTTGTCCCCTCTCTGTGTTCCCTAGACAAACTGCTCTTTAATTTTCATGCCTTGTCTCAAAGACTATCTTTGGAGTAAAGGTTTGTTCACTCTCTCTGATGGATTTGTGCATGTCATTCTCTGTCTGCCCATTGCCCCATTGCATTGTTCATAGTATGAATATTATAGTTACTCGTTGGTAGTTATTTGAATTATGTTTCTGCAACTCCATTTCTTATTGTGGAATTACTAGGTATCAGGAGATAATGATTCTTTTTTTTTATTTTTATTTTTTGCCTTTTTTGGGTCACACCTGGTGATACTCAGGGGTTTCTCCTGGCTCTGAACTCAGGAATTACTCCTGGCAGTGCTCAGGGGACCATATGGGATGCTGAGAATCGAACCTGGGTAGCTAAGGGCAAGGTAAGCAAACACCTTACCTGCTGCACTATCGCCCACCCCAGAGATATGCTTCTTCAGAGGTAACTCTAAAAGAGAAACTATTTTTGGTTTAATTTCAATGGTAATTTGGAGGAATTTTTCAGAAAGCTTATTCAAAAAGTTCTTTCCCCAATTTCTTTATATGGTGGGTATTACTGATAAATGGATTTTATTTTCGCGATTTTTTCTTGTGGGGTGTTTTTTCGGTTTTTTTATCAGAATTTGTTTATGTGAGGGATAGTTCAGCTATTTTTTTAGGTTAGAGTGGACATTGGGGGGGGGGGAGGGGGGGGGGGGGGGGGGGGGGGAAAAAAAGAGAAACTAAATTTCATTCTTTTTTAAGTTTCCTATGGTGGGGAAGGATGACTTGCAGGATGACTTGCAACTTCTCTATGTGAACTTTAACAGAATTACTTCCATTATATATTATTGAATTACTTACATTACAAGCTATAGCCAATGCAAACATAACCCAGTGTCCGTTTTTATATGACCTGGCAGTTGAGAATATTTTTTTAAAAAAAATTTTAAGGTTGGAAGCGTATCAAAAGAAGATTAATACTTTTGATATGTAAAATTTATAGAGAAATTCAAATCTCAGTGTTAATCAGGAAAGTGTCATTGGAGTATAGCCATGTTCACTCATTTACATATTAGTTATGGCTGTTTTCCAGGTGTAGCAGCAGAGTCTAGTAGTTATGATACAGACCATATGGCCCATAAAGCCTAAATATTTACTCTTTAGCTGTTTACAGATAAAGTTTATCAGTCTTTGGTCTCTTATATAGTCTGTTTCCATTAAGGGTTCATTGAGTGTCCTAAATTGTAGATACACTTAACTCGCAGGGCATACTTGTTTCTGTTTACTGAGAAAAGATTAGTCATATTGCCTTAGTACTGATTTAACTGACAAGGCTCATATTGTACCTCCTTCTGACACCCATGTTTCATCTCATTATGAAGAAGTGTATTATTTTACTTTTGTTTTCCTCACAAGAGGTTTCCCAAGTGGGAAGGTTTATATAAGAGAAAATTTTTCTTTGTCAGGTCTCAATCTGTCATGTAATATTTTGCATAAAAAGGATCACATAACACTTTGATTTTGTATATTAGTGCGTTAGATGTATTAAAGATGGTTCACTAAAATTTCAGTGCCCCATGTTGGTAAGTTGCAGAAATATTGTGAAAACAGAAGCGATGTGGGGGCGACATTCTCAGAGATGCTCATTCTGCACTTAGGAATTACTTCTGGTGGTGCTCTGGGGACCAGATGGAATGCTGGGGATCAAACTCACATTTTCTACATGCAAGGCAAGTTCCTTAGCCACTGCACTATTGCTCTGACCCCATACTAAGTTTCTTTTGCCTTGGAAAGCCTCTTATGGATCCAGCCTTATAGGTTATTAAATTTAAGTTAAATTATAATCCAGCCTTATAGTTATTAAATTTGGAATTAAGAGTATGTAGATATTGTATTTGAATCATTTTGACATGAGAATCCTGCTTTAGAGCTCAGTAAATTTTCTCTGTCTTATAAAAAGGAGTTTTCTTAACCCTTTGCTCTTAGTTTCACATTATGGGATTCCCACAATCTCTAACTAAGTTTGCTGAGATATGATGAATCTAGGCAAGCTATGGAAGCTTGGTTGGTCTTTTTATACTCTGGAATTTTATTTCTGATTGAATTCCTTGGACTTCGGTAGCTCTCCTTAGGATTTGCATTAGGATGCAATGAAGATTGTTGTCATTATTATCTTACTATGATTATTTTGGAGCCTCTCCTGGCAATTCTTGGCCAGCTAGACCTGTTCATTGCAAGGATTGAGGATGCTGTGCTGTGAGGGCCCTGTATTGACAGAGATGTCCCAACCCATCACCTATGGTGATGGCTATACTTGGTGCTTGAGGAACCTACACACTTAGTGATACTGGGCTACCTGGTGCTAGGATTGAATTAGGATCAACTACATACAAGGCATGCACTTCAACCCCTGTATTATATATCTGCCCCTATTACTTTTTTATGGGGACTCCTGAGCAGTGAGACCACTCCCCAGTAGTATTCATTCAGTTGGACCTGGTGGTTCAGTTCTGGGGCTGGAGTTGTGGAGCTGTGCAAACCTTGGTGACCACCATGGCAATGCTTGGGAACCAATGGAGCCACACGTGATGGTGTTGGGTGACTGTAATGTTGGGGTTTGAACTCAGTCCTAGTGCATGACTGAGCTATTTGTGTGACCCCTGACAGTAATTATTTTTAGTAGAATTGAGGGATAAAGACTTTTACTATGTATGAAAATTCTGTGCATCACTGAAGATTCTTCGTTCTTTCTTCTTAGGTTGAAAGAGGAAGACAGACTTCCTTTGGAGGTCATTTTTTAGACATCCCTATTTTATAGGATCACACACCGTTGTTCAGTTGTAAGGAGCTTTTGAAATCCTGCAATGATGAGACTCATTGTATAGTAGAAAGCACTTTATGAGGTTTTGAATCTTGAAACCAGGTCAGAGTAACTGCACTGTCACTTAGCAGTATGAGGGGCAGTGTTTTAATTGTAAGGTTTTAATGATGATGAAATGAAATAATGTTAATAATATGGTTAGAACAATATCTAGTACTTAATAAATGGTCATTTTTATTAGACTTTGGAAATTGTCCTAGATTTTTCTTTTTGATGTTATGTTTCATTTAGTTCCTCCCTACAGTTTTTTTTTACTAGCATTGTCAGCCCAGCTTTTCCCTGTTATCTTGCCTTGCTCTCCTTTTCATCCTTGCTAGGCTTTTTAAGAACCTGTGGTGATGGGTAAGAGAGATGGTACATGGGTAGGGCACTTGCTTTGCATGTAGTTGACCTCTGTTTGATCCCCAGCACTGCATAAGATACTCTCAGCACCACCAGGAGTGAGCAATGAGCATAGAGCCGGGGTAAGCTTTGAGTGTCACCTGGTGTGGCCTCCCCACCCAACTGAAGCCAAATCAGCAAAAACATCTGTAGTGATTTGGCTACTTATATATTTTAATTATATCCTGAATTTTTCCTTTTTGTATGTAGGGTGAGGGGAACTCACAAGCAGACCTTAGGGGGCTCCATGTGGTACTTGACCAACCTGGCTAAATGTTTCTATGCTCAGGACCAAGGATGTCAAGCTGCTTCAGCCCTGAAGTGCTGGGACAACTAAGGCCTCTTCTGTGGTCTTGGGGACCACCAGATCTACCCCTGCAGTGATCAGGGGCTTTCAATTTTTGAATAAAGAATTTGATGAGTGCTGAAAGAGCTAAGGAATTAATTGTAACTTAAAAAATTAAAATGCGGGGGAGGGAATCGGGGACATTTGTGGTGGGAAATGGGCACTGGTGGAGGATGGGTGCTGGAACACTGTATGTCCGAAACCCAAACATGAACATTTTTGTAATTGTTACTCTCATGGTGGTATAATAAAAATATTAAAAATTAAAATGCAGGCCGGAGTGATAGTACAGTGGGTAGAGCATTTGCCTTGCATGTGCCATCCCTGGCATCCCATATGGTTCCCCCAAGCACTGCTATACGTAATACCTGAGTGCAAAGCCAGGAATAACCCAACACACAACCGCTGGGTGTGACCCAAAAGAAAAATAATGCATGAGAAAAATGCTGTTGAACACATGCATTTCTTCTTAGGCTGTTTATCATTAGGCCAAAAAATTGACAGAAATTAATTTTTAATATCTTCAAAATAGAAAACTATAACATTTCAAGCTATAGAAAACTATAGCAATGAGCCTTTCAGCAACATTTTCTTAAGATTTCAGCAACATTTTTCTTAAGATTTTATCATGTTAATGTTTCAACTTTTATAAACTTCTCTCACTTTTGTGGATAACTGAAGCTTTCTCTATGTGAAAATTTTTGTTTCCAGCACATTCCTTCTCCCAGGTGTATTAACTTGTAATTTTTCATTTAAAAAAGTTTGTGACTTGAAACAAGAGAACCTAGAGGAAATTGAGAGATTCCTAGATTCCTATGTCCTCCCAAGGCTAAATCAAGAAGACTTGGAATACCTTAACAAGCCTATCACTCTTGAGGAAATTGAAAGAGTAATGAAAAGTCTTCCCAAACACAAAAGCTTAGGTCCAGATGAATTCACTAGTCAGTTTTTCCAAACCTTTAAAGAGGACCAGTTACCAGTCCTTTTCAATCTTTTCCAGGAAATTGAAGAAACAGAAACACTCCCATACAGTTTCTACGAGGCACATTTCATTCACCCTGATACCCATATCAGACAGTGATATCACAAAAAAAAAAAAAAAGGAAATTACAGCCAATATCTCGGATGAACACAGATGCAGAGATCTTCAACAAAATACTAGCAAATAGAATCTAAAGACTTATCAAAAAGATCATACACCATGACCAACTAAAATTCTTTCTGGCCATGCAAGGATGGTTCACCATTCTCAATCAACATAATAGACCTTATCACTTCACTTCACTTGATCACTTGAATCCCGTTATTCATCGATTTGCTCGAGCAGGCGCCAGTAACATTTCCATTGGACCCTATCATGTGCTGTCAGGGGAACGCCACCGGGTCCCCGACAGTGTCAGGACAGAAGTTCTCCTCTACCTCCGGGGACGCTGGGGGAACAGATGAAAACTCACAATTCCAGCACAGCTCCAAAAAAGGCTTTTAATAGTACAAAAGCTCTTCCATAGCACTCCAATATAATAAACAAATTCTAGCTCTGGTCCGAACTTAGACCATACAAAAGAGCCTAAGTCTCCCACCAAAGAGAGAGGATCTTACCCAAGCTGAGTCCTACCCAGAAGAAGGAGCAAAAGGCCAAAGAGCAAAATGCCAAAAGCCAAAAGCCGCAAGGCTGAGGAGCCAAAAGCTACAGGAGCCAAAAGCCAAAAGCTAAAAGGCCCAAAGGTGAAGGGGCCTCAAGTCAGTCCCCAAATATGCACCAGGAGTAATCCAATCGGGAGGGTCATGTCAACAAAGAACTCTATACATAGTGTAGTGCAATACCCTATTGCAGGTATAAACAAAGGTTATGCCAAGGTCTAATCCTTTCTACCAAGATTATCTCTTATGTAAAACACTGGAGAGAGGGGGCTGGTATAAAGTAATACATCTTAACTTCATGAGCTTCATGTAATCTAGATGGTACCCACAAGGTCCTTATTATTATCTGCACCAGGGTGATTCTGAGTATCTTGTTCTCGTGTGCTGAAAGGGTCACACTCGCCTGCTTAGAGCAAACTAGTATGATCCTTCCTATAGTCTTCCTATAGTCTCAGCGTAGCCAGGGTGGTAGTCTCCTGGTAAATTCTAACTGTCCGATGCTGGGTGCAGTGGGTATAAAGAGGAGCTGTGCCCAATCTAGAAAACATAGAAGTCTTAGTAGATGTATAAGTCAGAAGTTATTCAATCAAGGTGACTTCTGTAACTGCCACACCCTCTAGGAGTGTTTACATAGAAGAGAGGTCTCATTAGAATGAACCTTGGCTTAAATAGATTAAGCTGGGAGTGGGCAAAACAACACAACTCCCAGAATAGCTAAACCTGTCCTTCAACAACGTGCCAATGTAGCCCAATGGCATCTGGTTGATTCAGGAATATGAAGAGCCTCAAACCGTTCCTTCAGGGTCTTTACAAGGAAGTCTGACCATCTTGTAGGTGGGCGGCCACGTGATCTTTTGACATCCCATGGGATCCAGTCGGTAACGGCTCTAGTCCAGCGGTTGTCTCCAAATCGCATTACATGTCCAGCCCATCTAATTTTCGATGCCTTGGCAAACGAGACAGCATCCCTGATTCTGGAATAGCGACGGAGGTCAGAACTCCGGATTCCTTTTCTCACTTGAGTGAGGCGTGATATTCCAAGCATAGCTCTTTCAATTCCTCTCTGGGAGACCCGAATAGCATTCTCATCCTGCTTTTGTAGGGCCCAGGTCTCTGAGGTGTATGTTAATGCAGGGAGAATGGTAGAGTCGAAGAGATGTGCCCGAGCCAGAGGTTTTTGTCCTTTTAGCTATTTCTTCGATGCCTTTGAAGGCATTCCATGCCGCTTCTCTTCCTCCTACGCAGCTCAGGTTTTAGGTCATTCATCATGTTGACTTCTCGACCTAGGTACACATAACTGATGCATTCAGAGATGTTTGTCCCATTGAGAGTGAATGGGGCCTCAGGAACTAGTTCATTTTTTCATGAACATAATTTTCTTCAGATGCAGCTGTAGACCTATCTTTCCACATTCTCGGTTGAAGTCAGCCAGCATTTGTGCCGCTTGGCTAATGTTTGATGTTATTAGAACGATGTCATCAGTGAAGCGGCGGTGGTGTAGTTGCCGACCATCTATATTCACTCCCATTCCTTCCCATTCTAATTGTAGCATGATGTTCTCGAGGGTGGCGCTGAAGAGTTTTGGTGAAATGGTATCACCCTGTCGAACCCCTCTTTGGACATCAATGATCACTTCTTTGTAGGAAAAACAAAAAGCACATGATCATATCAGTAGACACAGAGAAAGCATTTGACAAGATCTAGCTCCTGTTCATAATAAAAATTCTCCAGAAAATGGGAATTGAAGGAACTTTCCTTAGTATAGTTAAGGCCGTCTGTCGCAAGCATTGTTCTCAATGGGGAAAAACTAAAAGCCTTCCCCCAAAGATCAGGAACATGACAAGGTTTCCCACTATTACCACTTCTATTCAACATATGGCAATAGGGAAGATAAAGGCATTAGGCATAAGAAAAAGGGCATCCAGATAAAAAATGAAGCCAAACTATCACAATTTGCAGATGACATGATACTCGACTTGATACGATACATGATACTAAACAGTAGATCTTAAAACATAGATCCTAGAAAAGCTCCTAGAGTCAATACATATATATAGTAGAGGGCAGGTAGCAAAATCTATACCCATGGGCCCCTGAGCGATAGAACAGTGGGTAGGGCTTTTGCTTTGCATGCGGTTGACTGGGTTCGATCCCTGGCATCCCATATGGTCTCCCAAGCACTGCCAGGATTAATTCCTGAGCATTGCTGGGTGTGACCCAAAAAATCAAAACAAAACAAAGCAAAATTTATACCCAAAAAAGTATGTTGCTTTCCTATATGCAAATAATGAAAGAGAAGAAAGTGATAGAAAAAACAATCCTATTCACAATCGTGCCCCGGAAAATCAAGTACCTCGGAATCATCTTAACTAAGGACGTTAAGAGCCTATAAAAAGAAAGCTACAAAATGTTGCTTCAAGAAATAAAAGGGGACATGAGGTACTGGAAAAGCATCCCCTGCTCATGAATTGGGAGAATCAACGTTGTCAAAATGACAATACTCCCTAAAGCATTAAACAGATTCAGTGCAGTCCCTATAAGGAGACCCATGGCATTTTTTTTAAGAAATTGACAAAACAGTTCTGAAATTCATATGGAACAATAAGTCCCCATGAATAGCCAAAACAGTTGTTGGGAAAAATGAAGATGGGAGTTGTCATCTTCCCTAACTTCAAACTGTACTACAAAGAGGTAATTAAAATAGCATGCATGGTATTGGAGTAAAAAACGGTCTTTGGACCAATGGAATAGAGTTGAATATCCTGGAAATACATAATCAAATATATGATCATTTAAACTGTGGTAAAGGAGCAAAAAATACAAAGTGGAGCAAGGAAAGCCTCTTCAGCAAGTGGTGCTGGGAAAACTGGGCAGCTACATGTAAAAAAAGTGAACTCAGACCTCAGTCTAACACCATGCACAAAAATCAGATCAAAATAGAATAAAGATCTCAGCATCAGACCTGAATCCATAAACTATATCGAGAAAACATAGACAAATCCTCCACAACATTGGCGCTAATGACATCTTCAAAGATGAAACACCACTAACAAAGCAAGTGGAAGCAAAGATAAACATATGGGACTACATGAAACTAAAAGCTTCTGCACTTCAAAAGAAACAGTGACCAAGATACAAAAGACAGCCCACGGAGTGGGGAAGAATATTCACCCAATACCCATCTGATAAGGGGTTAATATCTAAGGCACTTAGAACTTTACAAGAAGAAAATAGCCAACCCCATCAAAAATGGGGAGAACAGAAGCTTTCTCAAAGAAGAAATTAGAATGGACAAAAGGCATATGGAAAATTTGCTACTCATCACTAATTATCAAGGAGATGCAAATCAAAACAACAATGAGATATCACCACAGAGACTGGCACACATCCAAAAGAGCAAGAACAGCCAGTGCTGACTAGGATGCAGGGAGAAAGGGACTCTCATCCATTGTTGGTGGGAATATCAACTGGTCCAGCCCTTTTTGGAAAATAATATGGACATTTCTCCAAGAACTAGAAATTGAGCTCTCAATTGGCCATTCCTGGAAATATATCCTGGGAACCCAAAAACACAGCAGAAACACCATTTGCAATTTTGTGTTCATCGCAGCACTATTCACAATAGCTAGAATCTGGAAACAATCTGAGTGCCTGAGAACATACAACTGGATAAATAAGCTGTGGTATATCTACACAACAGAATATGATGCAGTCGTTAAGAAAACAAAGTTATGAAAATTTTCTATAAATGGATGGACATGGAGAGTATCGTGCTGAGTGAAATTAGAAGAAAAAGGACAGATTTAGAATAACTGCATTCATTTGCAGGATATAAAAATAATAGTATGAGACTAATATCCAAGGCCAGGCAAAACATGGACCAATAGGACTTGTCAATGGTTGGAATCTATCACAAATGTTTGGGGGTCAGAGGTAAGCTAGAGAAGGGACCTGTGTGCTAATAATTGTTGGAAATGGTAATGCCAGACTAGACCTGAGCATAGAACATAGGCAAAGGGATATACTTTGTAACCCTAAATTGCAAGCCACAATAAAAGAGTGTGTGTGTGTGTGTGTGTGTGTGTGTGAGAGAGAGAGAGAGAGAGAGAGAGAGAGAGAGAGAGAGAGAGAGAGAGAGAGATGTTTGCCATAGAGGCAGGCTGGGGGAGGGAATCTGCAAGCATTGGTAGTGGAAATGGCGTGCTGGTGGAGGAATGGATGCTGGAATACTGTACGACTGAAAACCAATCATGAACAGCTTTTTAATTGTATATCTCATGGTGGTGTAATAGAAGTCAAAAGGAAAGTTTGTGACAGTAAAGATAAATGATTTCTAAGAAATAAAAGACTTGTCTTTCTTCAGTGTAAAGTAATATACTAGAAAAAGTTATGTGGTATAGTTAGTAACCCAGTTTATTCAGAATTTCACTTTTCCCTTAGACTTCAGTTATTCCTACTAATCTGTATTTTCTATGCAATTATTCATTGAATATTTTTCTTTCAGGGGACTTGACTTTGGCTCACTTTCTCATTTTTTCTCTCAGTTGTCTCAATTGTCTTAATATCGATAAACTGGTGACTTTTTACTAGTTATAAAAACATCCACCTTATTCTGAAAAGATATTGCTTAAGCTCCTGGGGAAGTTCCACTTACATGTAGCTTTGGTTCCAGAATGAATTTTTTTTGTATTTTTGGGGTATTTTTATGTAAATTAACTTCATGATTATCTTCCTTACCTTAGATTACTTTTTTCCCCCATTGGAGGTTTTAAAGGCAGCTATTATTGTCAATTTTTTCATTACTTATGATATATAATTGTCATTTTCTTGCTCCCTTAGTACCTTTAAAAAAGAGAACAAGTGTTCTGATCAAATCATATGTTGGTTATTTAGAGATGGATAGGGATGAACGTTTTCTGTTTTGTGTGTATGTTC
>JAJIBD010015686.1:0-28753 GCA_021461705.1 Cryptotis parvus | reverse complement strand
AAGTATTGCCAGTGTAATTAAAGTCATAAATGATAGATAGATAGATAGATAGATAGATAGATAGATAGATAGATAGATAGATAGATAGATAGATAGATAGATAGACAGACAGACAGACAGACAGACAGACAGATAGATCACTGTATCACTGTCTTCCTGTTCATCATTGATTGGCTCAGAGCAGGCACCAGTAACATCTCCATATGTCCTGTCTCATGCGAGTAGAGCCCAAGGGCACCTGCTTGCTCCAGGAACATAAAGGCTCAAACCATTCCATCAGGTCATGGGAATGAGGTCTAAAATTGTTACTGGTATTTGGCATATCAAATATGACACGGGTAGCTTTCAGGCTCTGTGCGTGCGGGTAGCATACTCTTGTAGTCATCTCTAAATCCAGCATTTATTGATGAGCGGTGTGGCCTGGGCGTCTCGTGAGGGGTTGGGCACAGGGAGAGCCAGTAGCAGCTCTGCCCCAAGTCTGTGAGTCTCTGGATCAGCATAAATTATCACTATGGAAGGAAAAACTTCCGTTCCTCACAGAATAAGCTACTAACAAAAAAAACAGAGGGGCCGGAGTGATAGCACAGCGGGTAGGGCATCTGCCTTGCATGCAGCAAACCGGGTTCGATCCTCGGCATCCCATATGGTCCCCTGAGGCACCACCAGGAGTAATTCCTAAGCGAAGAGCCAGGAGTAACACCAGGAGTAACACCTGAGCATTGCCAGTGTGACCCAAAAAAGAAAAAAAGAAGTCTTTCCGCTAACAAGAAGGCTCACAATGGGGCCAGAGTGACAGCACAGAAAGGAGGGCATTTGCCTTGCATGTGGCCGACCTGGGTGCAATCCCCAGCATCCTATATGGTCCTCAGGTCCCCTGAGCCTGCTAGGAGCAATTCCTGAGTGCAGAGCCAGGAGTAACCACTAAGTATTGCCAGTGTAATTAAAGTCATAAATGATAGATAGATAGATAGATAGATAGATAGATAGATAGATAGATAGATAGATAGATAGATAGATAGATAGATAGATAGATAGAAGATACCAGACAGACAGACAGACAGATAGATCACTGTATCACTGTCTTCCTGTTCATCATTGATTGGCTCAGAGCAGGCACCAGTAACATCTCCATATGTCCTGTCTCATGCGAGTAGAGCCCAAGGGCACCTGCTTGCTCCAGGAACATAAAGAGCCTCAAACCATTCCATCAGGTCATGGGAATGAGGTCTAAAATTGTTACTGGTATTTGGCATATCAAATATGACACGGTAGCTTTCCAGGCTCTGTCGTGCGGGTAGCATACTCTTGTAGTCATCTCTAAATCCAGCATTTATTGATGAACGGTGTGGCCTGGGCGTCTCGTGAGGGGTTGGGCACAGGGAGAGCCAGTAGCAGCTCTGCCCCAAGTCTGTGAGTCTCTGGATCAGCATACCTGAGCCAGATTTAAAACACTGCTGCCCGGACAAACTCCTGAGCATCGCCAGGTGTGATCCCAAAAAAGAAAAATATAACATAACATCCTGCGGGGGTGGGGAGAACATGGGATGATACTGGTTTTATGCCCCTTTACTGTGAGTCTATTTGAGGTGTTTCTGTTCAGCACAGGACTAGGACTTCCCATAAACAGTAATTTAATTACAAACTGAAATTATGCTTATTTTTTTTCCAAAGTGTTAAACATAGTACATATTTACATTGATCGACACAACCAAAAAATGTCCCAAAAAGCTAAAAATAAATCAAAGGAACCTGGGGAGACCCACGGGAATCAGGGCACATAGTCCCAGGCATGGCCCTATGCATGGTCGCTGAGGGGGCTTCTGGGTGGTCCACAGCTGGGGACCCAGTAGCACCATGTCTTCGGGTGCCAGCACTGAACTGCCTGTTTCATTGGCTGGCGTACCGGGAGGCCCCTGGAAAGATAAAACACTGAATAAGTGTGTTGTATTATCACTTGATCACTTGACATCCCATTATTCGTCGATTCGCTTGAGCGGGCGCCAGTAATATTTCCATTTGACCTATCACGTGCCAGTGTAGCCCAAAGGCATCTGGTTTGCTTCAGGAATACAAAGAGCCTCAAACCATTCAGGGTCTTGATGAAGAAGTCTGACCATCTTGTAGGTGGGTGGTCAAGTGATCTTTTGACATCCCGTGGGATCCAGGCGGTAATGGCTCTAGTCCAGCAGTCATCTCCAAATCGCATTACATGTCCAGCCCATGTGATTTTTGATGCCTTGGCAAACAAGACAGTGTCCCTGACTCTGGAACAGCGACAGAGGTCGGAGCTCTGGATTCGTTCTTTCACTTGAGTGAGGTGTGATACTCCAAGCATTGTTCTTTCGATTCCTCTGTGGGAAATGCGAATAGCATTCTCATCCTGCTTTCATAGGGCCCAGGTCTCTGAGGAATATGTTAATGCTGGGAGAACAGTAGAGTTGAAGAGATGTGCCTGGAGCCGGAGGTTCTTTGTCTTTTTAGCTATTTATTCGATGCTTCTGAAGGCATTTCATGCTGCTCTCTTCCTCCTGTGCAGCTCAGGTTTTAGGTCATTCATCATGTTGACTTCTCGACCTCGGTACATAACTGCTGCATGTTGGAGGACATGTTTAGCTAATCTGGGAGTTTTGTTGTTTTGCTCACTCCCAGCTTAATCTTATTTAAGTCAAGGTTCATTCTAATGAGACCTCTCTTCTATGTAAACACTGCTAGAGGGTGTGGCACTTACAGAAGTCACCTTGATTGAATAACTTCTGACTTATACATCTACTAAGACTTCTATGTTTTCTAGATTGGGCACAGCTCCTCTTTATACCCACTGCACCCAACGTGGGACAGTTAGAATTTACCAGGAGACTACCACCCTGGCTACGCTGAGACTAAAGGAAGACTATAGGAAGGATCATACTAGTTTGCTCTAAGCAGGCGAGTATGACCCTTTCAGTGCATGAGAACAAGATACTCAGAATCACACTGGTACAGATAATAATAAGGACCTTGTGGGTACCATCTAGATTACATAAAGCTCATGAAGTTAAGATGTATTACTTTATATCAGCCCTCTCTCTCTCTCTCTCTCCAGTGTTTTACATAAGAGATAATCTCGGGATTAGTCCTTGGTGTAACCTTTGTTTATACCTACAATAGGGTGTGGCACTACACTCTGTTTAGGGTTCTTTGTTGGCATGACAACCTCCCGATTGGGTTACTTTGGTGTATATAAGGGGCTGACTTGAGGCCCCTTCACCTTTACCTTTTGCCTTTTGGTTCCTCAGCCTTCAGCTTTTTGGCTCCTGCGGCTTTTGGCTTTTGGCTTTTGGGCTTCTTCCCTGTGGGATCTCGCCTTGTGAGCGTTTATTCCCCTTGGAAGTTTTTACACGTGGTGGTCGCCATCTTGGCCTACACGTGGCTGGGGTTCTAGCCTGGAATCCTAAGCCTCGGGTTTTCCTTTTGCTGATTTGTATGCCTGAACCTGTGATAAGTAAAGCCTTTTTAAAACCGCATCGGATTCCTGAGTGTTCATCCATTCCTCACCGGCTCGGAGGTAGAAAGGAACTTCGCTTCCCGGCACTGTCGGGGACCCCGCGGGAGCGCCCGACAGCTGCATTCAGAGATGTCTGTTCAATTGAGAGTACATGGGGCCTCTGGAACTAGTTCATTTTTCATGAACATAGTTTTGCTGAGATTCAGCTGTAGACCTATCTTTCCACATCCTCGGTCGAAGTCAGACAACATTTGTGGTGATTGGCTAATGTTTGGTGTTATTAGAATGATGCCACCAGCGAGCGGAGGTGGTTTAGTTGCCGACCATCTATCTTCACTCCCATTCCTTCCCATTCTAATTGTTGCATTGCATGATGTTCTCAAGGCAACATGGGAAGATTCCATCATTGACGACATCGATGAAGAATACAACCAACTGGTTCAGCACCTCCACGATTGTGCGAAGAATGCCGAGAGAGAAAAAAAACCACAAAAGGATGCCTGTCTTCAAAAACTCTCGAGCTGTTCATCTCCTCTCCCCATTTTCTAATGGGGTTGGCTGTTTTTTCTTATGTACCAGTGCCTGATATATCCTGGATATTAACCCCTTATCAGATGGGTATTGGGTGAATATTCTTTCCCATTCTGTCAACTGTCTTTCTATCTTGGTCACTGTTTCTTTCGAGGTGCAGAAGCTCTTCAGTTTCATGTAGTCCCATATATTTATATTTTCTTCTAGTTGCTTTGTTAATGGTGTTTCACCTTTGAAGATGTCTTTAGCATCGATGTCGTGGAGGGTTTTTCCTATATTTTCTTCAACGTACTTTATGGATTCAGGTCTGACATTGAGATCTTTAATCCATTTTGATCTGATTTTTGTGCAAGGTGTTAGACACAGGTCCAAATTCATTTTTTACATGTAGCTGTCCAGTTTTCACAGCACCACTTGTTGAAGAGGCTTTCCCTTACTCCAGTTTGGACTCTTTGCACCTTTATCAAAGATTAACTGATCATGTCTTTGAGGGTGGGTGTCAGGATACTCAACTCTATTCCATAGGTCCACCGGTCTGTTTTTATTCCAGTACCACGCTGTTTTAATTACTGCTGCTTTGTAGTACAGTTTGAGGTTGGGAAAGGTGATGCCTCCCATCTTCTTCTTCCCAAGGATTGCTTTAGCTATCCGTGGGGTTTGTTATTCCATACGAATTTCAGAAGTGTTTGGTCAATTTCTTTAAAGAATGTCATGGGAATCCTTATAGGAACCGCATTGAATCTGTACAAAGCTCTAGGGAGTATTACCATCTTGACAATATTAATTCTCCCCATCCAGGAGCAGGGAATGTGTTTCCATTTCCTTGTGTCCTCTTTTATTTCTTGAAGCAGTGTCTTGTAGTTCTATTTGTATAGGTCCTTTACACACTTGGTTAAGCTGATTCCTAGGTATTTGATTTTCTGTGGCACAATTGTGAATGGAATCGATTTCTTAATATCCCTTTCTTCTCTTTCGTTATTTGTGTATAGGAAAGCCACCGACTTTTGGGTATTGATTTTGTACCCTGCCACTCTACTATACCTATCTATTGTTTCTAAGAGTTTTTGGGTCGAGAGTTTAGGGTTCTCTAGGTATAATATCATGTCATCTGCAAATAATGATAGCTTGATTTCTTCCTTGCCTATCTGGGTGCCCTTTCTTCTCTGATTGCTATGGCGAGTACCTCCAGTACTATATTGAAACTTTGACAAGGAAGAAATCGAATGGCCAAAAGGCATATGAGAAAATGCTCATCATCACTAATCATCAGAGAGATGCAAATCAAAACAACAATGAGATATCACCTCACACCACAGAGAATGGCCCATATCCAAAAGGGTAAAAGCAACAAGCGCTGGCGTGGATGTGGGGAAAAGGGGACTCTCATACACTGTTGGTGGGAATGTCGACTTGTACAACCTTTCTGGAAAACAATATGGACATTCTTCCAAAGACTAGAAATTGAGCTCCCCTTTGACCCAGCCATACCGCTCTTGGGAATATACCCTGGAAAGCCAAAAACACACAGCGGAAACACAATCCGCACTTTTATTTTCATAGCAGCACTATTCACAATAGCCAGAACCTGGAAACAACCAGTATGCCCGAGAACTGATGACTGGATAAAGAAACTGTGGTACATCTACACAATGGAATACTATGCAGCTGTCAGAAAAATGAAGTTATGAAATTTTGCTATAAATGGATGGATATGGAAAGAATCATGTTGAGTGAAATTAGTCAGAAGGAAAGAGAGAGACATAGAATGACTGCATTTATTTGCATGACATAAATATACTAGGTGATCTTACCGAAAGTGGAAATTACCACAAGCGTGTGGGAGTCAGAGGTTAGTTTAGATAGAGAAGGGAACATGTGTGAATAAATGTCTAAAGTTCTGATGCTAACATAGAACTGAGCATTAAATACAGACAAAAAAATGCAAATGATGGCTTCTAAGTGTACTTAGTGCAACCCACAATGTGTGGGAGAAGGAGGAGAGAGAGAGGGAGAGGAGAGGAGATAAAGAACCTGCCATTTAGGCAGTATGTGGGAGGGGGAGGGAATTGGGGACATGGGTGGTGGCTGGGGGCACTGGTGGAGGGCGGGGTGCTGGAACACTGTGTGACCGAAACCCCAAGCGTGAACAGCATTGTAATTGTATATCTCACGATGGTATAATAAAATGTTAAAAAAAAACTCTCGAGCTCATTTGCCAATGTGGCAAGGCACAAGCAAGCCTCAGGCAACCAAATGTCCAATCCCGCAAAGCAGTCCAGAGAAGCGGTAAAGGAAGACCTCAAAGAGAGAAGAGCATAAATACTGGAAGATGCAATAGAATCCAGGAAAAGCATTCACAACGTCTGCCTGTCCTTCGCCAACTATAAGACCAAGATGACTGCCCTCCAACATCCTGATGGATCTGTCACATTTTCCAGAAAGGCAATGGAGAAGATTATCCATGAATTCTACTCAGATCTCTTTGATAGCCATGTCCACCTGCCCACATACCAAATTCCGCAGGATGGATATGTCGTTCCCAACATTCTCACTTCTGAAATCCAACATGCCATTTTGACAGTAAAGAAGGAAACAGTGGGGCGGAGCCATGGCCCTGTGGGTAGGGTGTTTGCATTGCACGCGGCCGGCCCATGCTGGCCTGGGTTCGATCCCCAGCATCCCATAAAGTCCTCCGAGCACCGCCAGGAGGAATTCCTGAGTGCAGAGCCAGGTTTAACCCCTGAGCATTGCCGGGTGTGACCCAAAAAGCAAAAAAAAAAAAAAAAAAAAGGAACAGCACCAGGCCCAGACAAAACTAGACCCGAACACTTGAAGAATCTGCCTTCAGTACTCATCAATACACTGGCTCGGCTCTTCACACGCTACCTGTCCAAATGCAATGTGCCCTCCCATTGGAAAACCTGCAAGACATTTCTACTGTTCAAGAAGGGAGACATCCACGACATTGGCAACTATCGCCCCATCTGCCTGTTGTCTGTCATAAAAGCTGTTCACTCGAGTCATCCTGAACAGGATTGGCAGAACATTAGATGAAGGGCAACCATGTGAACAAGCTGGCTCCCGAAAAGGATTCAGCACAATCGACCATATCCACACAGTAACCAAGCTCATTGAAGTTTGTAGGGAGCTCAGGATGCCACTCTGTCTCAAGTCCATTGACTTAAAGAAAGCCTTTGATTCTGTGGAGACTGAAGCGGTCATTGAAGCCCTAGCCAAACAGGGCGTTCAACCCCAATATATCAAGATCCTTCGTGAGCTGTATTATGGATTCACCACCACGATCTCACCATTCTACAAAGAAATGATCATCAATGTCAAAAGAAGGGTTCGGGAGGGTGATACCATTTCACCAAGACTCTTCAGCGCCACCCTTGTGTTGTATTATATAGACTAATATATAACGCGGTAGGCGCCAGCGCCCAGCTCCCCATCATGCCTGGCATGAAGTGTCTCCCACCCCCCACGCCACCCCCTTAGTCCATCCTCCATTTTGGGGGAAGGACTTAGGGGTCCCCAGCTCTCCCAGAGACAAGAAAGATCCTTTCCCATGGGGACCCCAGAATGAGGTCAGAACCTCCCACTCCACTTGGGATGTCCCCGAGCACTGCCAGGAGTAATTCCTGAGTGCAGAGCCATGAATAACCTCTGAGCATTGCCAGGTGTGACCCAATACGGAGTAAGGGGAAAGAACCTCGCACTCAGCACCAAGAGGAGCTGGACCAAGGGTGACAACTGAGCATCTGACGTGGGAGATATGAGGGTACCCGAGGGCCATGAGCGCCTAATCCAAAGCGAGACCTGGTGGCACTGGGGCATCGAACCCAGGTAAGGACTCGGATATAACCCAGTGACCACCCTGCGGGCTGAAATTCCCCACTGGGTCCCACCATGGCGATCTTTATAAAACCTGGCAGGCTGGCCCCCTGGTAAAGGGAAACTGGTCAGACACGACTCCAGAGCCTCTGGGCCTCCGCCCCGACCCCCCGCACCCACCATGTCCTAACACGCTCAGGCTCCGTGGCTGTCCCCTGAATCAAACAACATCTGGTCCAGTTAAGTCTGACGGGGACAGGAAATTGCTGGGAGATATTGTCCAACTACCCCGAGGCAGACACACAGGAAGTTCTTGGGAGCATGAGTCTCCCTCATTGGACAGATGAGCAGATACGCCCGCCCCCAAACGTGATTGGACGTGACACAGACACTCTCTGTGTGAGCTCATAGAGGATGACTAGGTGGGCGCATGCAATTGGACAGTTTGGCTCACAATGATCTGTCTGTGTAGTGGGGGTAAGAGATGAATAAGTATGGGTGGGCCCGTGTGTGCTGAGGGTGTGTGGCGTGGGTGTGGGTGTGGATGCAAAGCAGGTGGTCTACCGCTGAGCCACATTTACTGCGCAAACTTTAGGATCTTTTTTTTTTTTTGGCTTTTTGGCCAACATCCAGCGATGCTCAGGGAAGTAATACTGGTGATGCAGGGGGATCATATGGGATGGCGGGATGGAACCTAGGTCATCCGGTGCAAGGCCAACGCCCGAACTGCTGCACTATGGCTCTCTCTCTCTCTCTTTTTCCCTGGGGTCATACCTACCACCCAGCACTCATTATTTGGGGTAACTCAGGGATCAAACATGCATCGGCTTTATGCCAGGCCTTCCCCACTGTACTACCTCTAAAGTTTTAATTAGAGTCTTAATAAACTTGTAACTTCTTAATAACTTGTACCCACTTGGCAGGAAGTCTGAAAGACGTTATCATTGGCCACCACCGCAGAGTTGGGGGGGGGTGCTCAGGTGTCTTTTATGGAGTCAGAATAATGTTCGCATTTTGTAATTTTTTTTTCTTTTGGGTCACACCCGGCGATGCTCAAGAGTTACTCCCTGGCTCTGACCTCAGGATTTATTCCTAGCAGTGCTCAGGGACCATAGGAGATGATGGATTAGCCGCGTTCAAGGCAAACAGGATATTGCTCTGGCCCCATGTTTCTTTTTTTGTGTGTCATATCCAGTGATGCTCAGGGGTCCATATGGAATGCTGGGGATCAAACCCAGGAAAGTCATGTGCAATGCAAATGCTCTCCCCACTGTACTATCAGTCCAGTCCCAAAATGGAAATTTTCTCGAAACTGAAGATTACACAAAATGCTTCTGATTTACTTGAATCAGGAAAGTCAAGGAAATCAAAACTGTCAATTTTTTCAACTCATATATGTAAAATAAGTCAATGAAGAAACTAATTAAAAACACAAAAGTACGTTTTATGAAATTATGAATATGACAGAGAAAACTGGGCAGATTAGTGAAAAATATGTTGAAGAGTTTTTCTGGGTCAAAGTGCAAAGTGACTCCAGAACTTCAGTGGTACCTACATATGTCATAAACACACAGATAAACACACAGTGACATGAGTAAACTTTTACAGCATTGGAAAATGTGAAGGAAAAGCTACATCTCATAAAACACAAGCAACTGTAAGAAATGATGAAATTACATGATTTACTGCAACCTTGTTTGGAACTGGAATATACCATGTTCAATGAAGAAGCTGGATGGAGAAGGACAAACACAGCAGTATCAGTTTTATGTGGTTCTTACAGTTACTGGAGGAGAAAATGCAATTTTTTTTTTGCTTTTTGGGTCACACCCGGCCATGCTGAGGGGTTATTCCTGGATCTACCCTCATTTTTACTCCTGGCTGTGCTCAGGGGACCATATGGCAAGCCAGGGACTTGAACCTGGGCCGGCCATGTGGAAGGCAAACGTCCCACCTGCTGTGCTATCACTCTGGCCCCAGGAAATGCATTTTTTTCCTCTGGCCCCAGGAAATGCGATTTTTTTTTTTTGCTTTTGGGTCACACCCAGTGATGCTCAGGGATTATTCCTGGCTCTGCACTCAGGAATTACTCCTGGCGGTGCTCAGGGGACCATATGGGATGCCGGAGTTCGAACCTGTGCCGGCATAGGCCTGCCGTGTGCAAGGCAAATGCCCTACCTGCTGGGCCATCGCTCTGGGACTGAAAAGCAACTTTTTAATGAGAAGATGCATAGATTATCCGTGACCCCTGAATAAAGAGAAGGAAGAAGAAAGGAAAGGGAAGAAATAAATTAGAAGGGGTCAAAGGAATTCATGTCCATCAGTAATGATGAAGAATGACAAAGCTGAATATCCAAACGCAGTGAACAACACTGAGATCACAAGACCCATACGTTCAAAACCAAACTAAAAGCCTGTCAAGATTGCAGCAGGGGGTAAAAAAATGCAGTAAGAGAAGGAATGTGGGAACAACGGTATAGGAAAGTTGACACTGCTGGCAGGGTCTGTCATGGGAAAATGTGTGTCCAAATCCAACTGTAAATAACTTTGAAAGGTGCCTGAATAAAGTATCAATTGGAAAACAGAAAAACAGCACAAAAAAGCACAGTTAAAAAGGTAACATGTGCTTACTAAACGGGTCCCTGGAGCATCTCAGTAGTAACTTACCTGGTCACTGTACAGATGCACTCGTCATACAGGTATACAGGACGGTTCTTGGTAAAAACAGTTCAGGAATTCAGATCAGAGACATGCACAATGAAGCTCTCTGAAGGACTTCAGGGCCACCCCAGGCACTTCACCCACAGTTCCAGGTTCGAGGATTCATGCTTTTTTGCCTTGTAAGTCTCCCTTTTTGAAAAACGTGCCAAGACAGTCCTTTCCAGCCTAAGAGATCCAATGCTCCACCCACCTCCCAGAGCAGCCAATTTCCTTCAGCCCCTGTACCCACCCACCACATGCAAGAGTATCTGATGATCCAGACCCTAACAGAGCATGTCAAATACTTATATGCTCTATTACAGCATTTTCAGGAAAAGAAATTCACCATCTGTTAGTTTTCAGCTGTGTGACTGATTAACACAGAGGTGTTGGAGGACATGTTTAGCTAATCTGGGAGTTTTGTTGTTTTGCTCACTCCCAGCTTAATCTTATTTAAGCCAATGTTCATTCTAATGAGATCTCTCTTCTATGTAAACACTGCTAGAGGGTGTGGCAGTTACAGAAGTCACCTTGATTGAATAACTTCTGACTTATACATCTACTAAGACTTCTATGTTTTCTAGATTGGGCACAGCTCCTCTTTATACCCACTGCACCCAACGTGGGACAGTTAGAATTTACCAGGAGACTACCACCCTGGCTACGCTGAGACTAAAGGAAGACTATAGGAAGGATCATACTAGTTTGCTCTAAGCAGGCGAGTGTGACCCTTTCAGTACACGAGAACAAGATACTCAGAATCACCCTGGTGCAGATAATAATAAGAAGGACATTGTGGGTACCATCTAGATTACATGAAGCTCATAAAGTTACGATGTATTACTTTTATATCAGCCCCCTCTCTCTCAAGTGTTTTACATAAAAGATAATCTCGGGATTAGTCCTTGGTGTAACCTTGTTTGTTTATACCTACAATAGGGTGTGGCACTACACTCTGTTTAGGGTTCTTTGTTGGCATGACAACCTCCCGATTGGGTTACTTTGGTGTATATAAGGGACTGACTTGAGGCCCTTTCACCTTTTGCCTTTTGGTTCCTCAGCCTTCAGCTTTTGGCTCCTGCGGCTTTTGGCTTTTGGGCTTCTTCCCTGTGGGATCTCGCCTTGTGAGCGTTTATTCCCCTTGGAAGTTTTTACACGTGGTGGTCGCCATCTTGGCCTACACGTGGCTGGGGTTCTAGCCTGGAATCCTAAGCCTCGGGTTTTTCCTTTTGCTGATTTGTATGCCTGAACCTGTGATAAGTAAAGCCTTTTAAAACCGCATCAGATTCCTGAGTGTTCATCCATTCCTCGCCGGTTTCGGAGGTAGAAGGGAACTTCGCTTCCGGCACTGTCGGGGACCCCGGTGGAGCGCCCGACACAGAGGCTGTGAACTCCTTTTAATACTCTCTTCAAACAGGCAGCCGAAGCTATAGTGTGGCTATAGAAAGGAGTGAGAGTCCAGAAGTAGGGCATTTGTCTTGCGTGCAGCGGACTCAGGTTCAATTCCCAGCATCCCACATAGTAACCTGAGCACTGTAAGGAGTAATTCCTGAGTGCAGGGTCAGGAGTAATCCCTGAGAATTCCTCGGTATGACTAAAAAGCAAACAAACAAACAAACAAAAGAAACCTCTCTGTTCCTCCATCTCACTCCTGCCAGCCAGGCTAAGAACCCAATCTCAATGGAATGCTCAACGGTTTTTTCAAACTTTTATTTAACCCCATATTTTGGATATTTGCCATCCCTTTAAGAAGTAAAAGACACCCCTTAACCCTTAAGGGATCTCTTTCTTTCTTTTTTTTTTTTTGTTTTGGGGTCACACCCAGCGACACTCTGGGGTTACTCCTGGCTCTGCACTCAGGAGTTACTCCTGGCTGTGCTCAGGGGACCATATGGGATTTCGGGGATAGAACCCGGGCCGGCACAGGCTGGCTAGGTGAAAGGCAAACATCCTACCCACTGGGCCACCCCTTTAAGGGGGTCTCTTAAAGGGACCTAACAACCATCTGCCTGCATATTGATTTTAAGAGACAACAGAGAAGCCCCTTGTAGCAGAAAGTAGATATCAGGATATGAGAAGGAAGGTCTGATGGATATTACCTGTTAACAGATACGTAGAGTTTTCTGGCAGACTCTCCCCAATTGAGTTCGTACGTAGAATTCCCTAGTGAGACTGTTCTCACGCTGTAGATACACAGACACTGCTATCCTAGGTCATTTCTCTGCACATTTCCATGTTGGATGTAACTAGCCCAAGAGGAGTCTAATGGACGCTGCTTGAAGTTAGACAGAAAACAGGTTTTTCTTGTTTTTCTGTTACTTCTGACAAGACCTTGCCATATTGGGCTAGTCCAGAAGGCTGAATTAGAACTGTAACACATTCTTTTGTTCATCTCACCTCACATAGAACCCCTGCAGGTTTGGCCAAACAGCCAGAGACATTTTACTATGAACTTTATTCAGTTCAAAATGAATTCAGACATTGAGACAACATATGATATTACCTTGTAATTGGAATTGTTCCTTTTCTGTATCACTCTTCTGTATGTATTATTTAGAATACTTGTATTTTTATATTTTGTAAACAAAAAGGGAGAGTTGTTGGAGGACAGGTTTAGCTATCCTGGGAGTTTTGTTTTTGCCCACACCCAGCTTAATCTATTTAAGTCAAGGTTCATTCTAATGAGACCTCTCTTCTATGTAAACACTGCTAGAGGGTGTGGCAGTTACAGAAGTCACCTTGATTGAATAACTTCTGACTTATACATCTACTAAGACTTCTATGTTTTCTAGAAAGGGCACAGCTTCTCTTTATACCCACTGCACCCAGCGTGGGACAATTAGAATTTACCAGGAGACTACCACCCTGGCTACGCTGAGACTATAGGAAAACTATAGGATCATACTAGTTTGCTCTAAGCAGGCGAGTGTGACCCTTTCAGTACACGAGAACAAGATACTCAGAATCACCCTGGTACAGATAATAAGAAGGACCTTGTGGGTACCATCTAGATTACATGAAGCTCATGAAGTTCAGATGTATTACTTTATACCAGCCCCTCTCTCCAGTGTTTTACATAAGAGATAATCTTGGTAGAAAGGATTGAGACCTTGGCATAACCTTTGTTTATACCTGCAATAGGGTGTGGCACTACACTCTGTTTAGAGTTCTTTGTTGACATGACCCTCCCGATCAGATTACTTTGGTGTATATAAGGGGACTGACTTGAGGCCCCTTCACCTTTTGACTTTGGGTCTTTACCTTTCACCTTTTGGGCCTTTTCTTTTCGGCTTTGGCCTGTGGCTTTTGGCTCCTTGGCCTCAGCTTTTGGCTTCTGGCTTTTGGGCCTTTTCCTTGTTGCTGGGTGAGATCCTCTCTCTCTTTGGTGGGATACTTGGCTCTTTTGCACAGTCTTAAGTTCGGACCAGAGCTAAAGTTTGTTCATTATATTGGAGTGCTGTGGAAGACCTTTTGAACTATTAAAAGCCAGTTTTGGGACTGCACCGACTCGTGAGTTTTCATCTGTTCCACTGGCATCCTTGGAGGTAGAAGACAACTTCTGTCCTGACACTGTCGGGGATCCCAGGCGGCGTTTCACCGACAGGTCACATGCAAGGCAAACGCCCTACCCACTGGACTATCACTCGAGCCCCATGTGTGCCCCCCTTTCCGACTGGGCATTCCTGCTTCATCTGGCGCCCAATGTGGGACAGGACTGAAGGTGAGGGTTATGGGCGGGAATAGGAGATACGTTGCACAGGGTTTGTGTAGCCTCCTGGAAGCCAGAGTATATTTATTGAAATGGGAAATTCCACGTCATGGCTAGATACATATACTGATATGCTTATGGTTTTTACTGAGGCAGCTGGTCTGCCATTAAAAGTGTTTTTACAAGGTCTCCTTAAGAGAACACAGAAGAATTGTTACTGGTTTGAACCAGAAACAATGCAGGGCCCAGTTCAACCTGAAAGTATGGAAAAAGGTTGGAAAGGATTTAAGGCGTCACTATCACTGTCACTGTCTTCCCGTTCATCTTCGATTTGCTCGAGCGGGCACCAGTAACATCTCCATAGGACCTGTCTCATGCAAGTAGAGCCCAAGGGAATCTGCTTGCTCCAGGAACATAAAGAGCCTAAAACCATTCCATCAAGTCATGGGAATGAGGTCTATAATAGTTACTGGTACCTGGCATATCAAATAAAGATTTAAAGCGTACCCATAGAAAAGGGGAGCTAATTCCCGGAGAAGAATGGGTGAATTCACTTGCATTAATTCGGCCTTAATGCCATTAGAATTTGATTCAGAGGGGGAGAACATAATTTCTTCTTGTGTAACTCCCTCCTCTCTCCCCACCCCTTGTACCTCTGCCAGAGGATCCAACCACATCTCTGCTTGAATTATCCCCTATCGAGCCATTGTCAGCTTCACCTGCCTTTCTAAATTCTAACACCTAACCTAGGCAGCCTCGAAGGATGATAGTTTTAATTCTGATATGGAAGGAGAGGTGCCCTCACACGAGGTGTCCCTCTACAGAGAAATTAGTAATCTCTCTAGGAAATTAGATCTACTAAGTAAAAGGCAGACAGGTCGCCTAGGCGATCTGAGTTTCACTTCCTACTGGGGCCTTACCAACCCCTTTGTGAACCTCGAGTTCGGGCTATTCCAACTCCCCAATATCAGAATCACGAAGTAGTTACAGCTCCATGTCAATGTAAGTTAAATCATGAGCTTAGTACATTAACGAATACTTCTGATTCTTTTGCTGATAATACACATACACAGCTTGAAGCTATGGCATTTCCTGTCACCCGAAATCTAATTACACAAACTGATAATATGAAAGTGATTATCAAATAATTCCTTTCAAGTTTCTAACCTCCCTAAAACTGACTGCTTCAATGTATGGTCCCACATATACCTATGTCTTACCACTGCTAGAAAATTTTGCTGAAGGTAATGTATTACTTCCTTGCGATTAGCAAGCGAATGCAAAGGCAGTTTTGGAGAAATCACAGTATATTCAAATTAAAGCTTGGTGGCTAGAGGACGCAGAAAAGATTTCCCGAAAAAGATCTCCCAAGAATGCTGAAGCCACCTTAGTGAGAATCATGGGAACAGGCAATTGGTTAACAGCTGCAGATCAGATTAATCTACCCACAGATATTTTGGATTTGTCTACTAATACATGCTTGAAAGCATGGTATAATCTAGAAGCTCCAAGGAAACAATCAATTCAATTTACTAAGGTATTGACTTCCCGTACATCATCGATTTACTCGAGCGGGCACCAGTAGCATCTCAATATGACCTGTCACATGAGAGATAGCCCAAGGGTATCTGCCCGCTCCAGGAACATAAAGAGCCTCAAACCATTCCATCAAGTCATGGGAATGAGGTCTATAATTGATACTGGTATTTGGCATGTCAAATACAACACGGGTAGCTTGCCAGGCTCTGCCATGCGGGTGGGATATCTTGTAGTCACCTCAAAATTCTAGCACTTAATGATGAACTGTGTGGCCACTTGCAGCCACTCGAGCTGGGCTGTGATCAGCTCTTCTGCTGGGTGGAGCTCTGATGAGAGGGAGTCGGATATGGAAAATGGCGGCCCTCATGGTATGGTGGTTCCTCTGGCTTCTTGTGAGGCTCTGATGGATCAGGGCTAGAACCCGCCATCCCTCCCAGGCACCTCGTGATCAGCTGGGCACAGGGAGAGCAAGTAGCAGCTCTGCCCCGAGTGTGAAGTTATTAGATGAGAGATAACTGAATCCCAATAGAAGACAAGTTCTGTTGGTTTTGGCCCAGATATACTAGTTTCTGAATTACTTTCTTCAAGTAACAATTAAACTCACACCACAGTGTTATTCTTCAGATAGTTTGGATTTGTGCAGCTCCTTCTCATTGAAAGGCTCAATTCTCTGAATAAATTAGGATTCATTTAGAATTCTGAAGCGGCGATGAGCAGAGATACAGTACAACGGGAAGGCACACTTCGCCTGTCCTGGGTTCAACTCCCAGAACTGCATATGGTTCCCTGAGCATCACCAGGAATGAAGTAAAAAATAAGATAAAAACTGGAGGATTCTAGAATGAAAACTCAGAAGCTGAGAAGCAGGTACTAAGGACAGATATGCCCAAATCCAACTGAGACCTAGAAGAGACTCTTTTCCCAATCTGGTCCTTCCAGAGGCTGGCTCTGGGGGCTACTGACGGGGAGTGAAAAGAACATGCCATAGAATGGGGTGTCATGGGCCAGAGCGATAGCCCAGCGGGTAAGGCATTTGCCTTGCATGTGGCCGGCCCATGCCGTCCCGGGTTCGATCCCCGGTATCCCAAATGGTCCCCCGAGCACCGCCAGGAGTAATTCCTGAGTGCAGAGCCAGGAGTAACCCCTGAGCATCGCCGGGTGTAACCCAAAAAGCAAAAATAAATAAATAAAAAGAGTGGGTGTCATGCGAAATACATCTCCACAAAAAATATTTTGTACTGGGGATTGGAGTGATAGTAAAAGCAGGTAAGGCTCGTATCCTGTATGCAGCTAACCTGGGTTTGATCCCCGGCATCCCATATGATCTCCTGACTAAGGTATTACAACAAGCAATATGGTATTTTTACCATATTTTATGGTAAACTAAGGTATTACAACAAGCAAATGAAATTTATGTAGATTTCTTAGCCAGATTACAATATACTTTAGAAAAATCTGTCCTGCATGCAGCTTTGCATGAATTACTATGTCCACATTGACGGTGGAAAATGCTTCCCCTGAGTATCAAGAGGCTATTGGAGCCTCGAAGTTAATGGGGAAAGATACTACAGATGATGTTATTCGTGCTTGTCGAGAAGTTGGGTCCACAAAACATCAGGCTTGAGTTTCGGCTGCAGCACTCCAAAATACTAATCCAATGAGATGCTTTCATTGTGGTAGAAGGGACATTTGAGCAAAAATTGTGCTAAGAACAGGGACAGAAGAAACTACTCCCAGCCTTCTGATTCTGCACTCTGGAAAAGGTGTGGCAGAATTGGACATAGAACCAAGGTTTCCTACTCCAGAAAGCATAGAACTGGGTTACTGCTTGTTCCTAGCTTCACAGAGCATTCAGGAAATGAATTGGGGGGCAAGCCCCCAAAACAATACGGGTGCACTACCGACACTCTCATAGATCTGTCGGAGAGTGGGTATGCCAGCTCGGCTCCAGCTGAGCAGTCGCGGAAACAGGCCTCCTTATTTTCAAAAAATCAGTATTTCAAAGACAGTCCACAGAATGGAAAAGAATATTCACCCAATACCCATCTGATAAGGGGTTAATATCCAGGATATATCAGGCACTGGTACAGCTATATAAGAAAACAGCCAACCCCATTTAAAATTGGGGAGAAGAGATGAACAGAAACTTTGACAAGGAAGAAATTCGAATGGCCAAAAGGCATATGAAAAAATGCTCATCATCACTACTCATCAGAGAGATGCAAATCAAAACAACAATGAGATTATCACCTCACACCACAGAGACTGGCCCATATCCAAAAGGGTAAAAACAACAAGCGCTGGTGTGGATGCGGGAAAAGGAGACTCTCGTAAATTGTTGGTGGGAATGTCGACTTGTACAACCTTTCTGGAAAACAATTGCACATTCCTCCAAAGGCTAGAAATTGAGCTCCCCTTTGACCAAGCCATACCATTCCTGGGAATATACCCTAGGAAGCCAAAAACACACAGCGGAAACACAATCTGCACTTTTATTTTCATAGCAGAACTATTCACAATAGCCAGAACCTGGAAACAACCAGTATGCCCGAGAACTGATGACTGGATAAAGAAACTGTGGTACATCTACACAATGGAATACTATGCAGCTGTTAGGAAAAATGAAGTTATGAAATTTGCCTATAAATGGATGGACCTGGAAAGGATCATGTTGAGTGAAATTCGTCAAAAAGAAAGAGATACAGAATGACTGCATTTATTTGCATGACATAACTATATATATACATATTATGACACCAAAATCCAATGTCAGATGAAACGAGAATCAGGAGGTCTTACCAAAAGTTAAAATTGCCGCAAACATGTGAGAGTAGACAGAGAAGGGAACATGTGTGAATAAATGTCGAAAGGGCTAATTCCAACCTAGAACTGAGCATTAAATAAAGGCAAAAAAAATGCACATGATGGCCTCTAAGTGTATGTAGTGCAACCCACAATGTGTAAGAGAAGGAAGAGAGAGAGGGACAGAGAAAAGAGATAAAGAACCTGCCATAGAGGCAGGCTATGGGATGGAGGAGGGAATTGGGGACATTGGAGGTGTGAAATGGGAACAGGTGTAACGCGGGTGCTGGAACACTATGTGATCGAAAACTCCAAACACGAACAATGTTGTAATTGTATATCTCATGGTGGTATAATAAAATATTTAATAAAAAGATTAAAATTAAAAATTGTTGCTAGGAGAATCCTTACATTTCTGTCTTGCAGAACGCTAAGACATGGGGTCATGCATACAGCAGACACATGAGAAATGATGTAGGATCTTGACTATGAGAAATTTGTACTGAGTGAAAACAGAAGTCGTTTCTATAGTCTTGATATTCAGAGTCTTCATTTATTGCTTCCATAAATTCTTTATGACCATAGAATTTCTCTATGTGAAATCTCTTTTGCTGGTTGAAGTATGAGTTCCATGTGAATGTTTTCCTATTCTTTAATTTCATACGGTTTCCTCTGCTGTGTGAATTTTCTCATGTACAGTGTAGCAAGATGTCAACAGGAAAGTTTTCGGATATTCTTTATATTTGTAGAATTTCTCTTCTGTGTGTATTGTTTATTGTGCAGCAAGCTATGACTTCTCTGAGAAAGTTTTCCTACATTCTTTACATTCACAACATTTCCTTCCAGTGCGAATTCTCTCATGGACATTGAGATATGACTTACAATACTAAGTTTTCCTAGAAAGTTTTCCGACATTCTTTACATGCATAGGGTTCCTCTGCTGTCTGAACTGTCACGTTCAATGAGGGATGACTCTATTTAATAAGCTTTATTATATTCTTTACACTCAGAGGTTTTCCCTCCTGGGTGAATTCTCATATGTGTAATGAGATGCGATCTCTGTGAGAAAGATCTCCTACATTCATTACACTTGTAGGGTTTCTCTCCTATGTGAATTCTCCTATGTGCAGTGAGATGTGATCTCTGTGAGAATGATTTCCTACATTCATTACACACTAAGTGTTTATTTCTTGTGTGAATATTCATATGTACAGTGAGGTACCGCTTCCTTGTGAAACTTTTCCTACATTCATTACAATCATAGGGTTTCTCTCCTGTGTGAACTCTCTTATGTTCAATGAGGCGTGACTTCCGTGAGTAAGTTTTCCTACATTCATTACATTCATACGGTTTCTCTCCTGTGTGAATTCTCATATGTTGAGTGAGGCATGACTTCCATGAGAAAGCTTTCGTACATTCATTACACTTATAGGGTCTCTGTCCTGTGTGAATTCTCATATGTTGAGTGAGGCATGACTTCCATGAGAAAGTTTTCCTCACATTCACTACACTCATAGGGTCTCTGTCCTGTGTGAATACTCATATGTCTCGTGAGGCCTGACTTCCATGGGAAAGTTTTCCTACATTCACTACACTCATAGGGTCTCTGTCCTGTGTGAATTCTCATATGTTTTGTGAGGTATGACTTCCTTGAGAAAGTTTTCCTACATTCTTCACATCCAAAGGGTTTCTCTCTTGTCAGTTTTCTGATGATTGAGTTGTGATGTAATTGTGAACATTTTCTTCCATTTCTCTGCTCTGTCAACTCTGCATATTTCATGAGCTTTGATATACCTAAGCAAGTTTTTCTACATTCTTGACTTTCAGATGATTGTTCCTCTGGGTGTATTAGTTGATGTTCACTGAGTCTTTGTCTTTCGGATGAAGTTTTTTCAAATTCTGCATGCTTACTTGTTTTATCTAAATTATGTGTTCTCTTATGGATATTGAGGACTGAATTCTGACAGTCTTTTAGACATTCATGATGTTTTTTAGCAGCATGCATTTTTAAAAGTTCAGTGATATTACTTATTTCAGAGAATGTTTTGTACCTCTCCACATTCTGTATATGGTGGATGTCAGGAGGATCTTCAATCTGAACAGTGTTCTTACTTGCATCATATTTATTAGGCATCATGACAGGAGAGTTGTCATTTAACATCCATTCTGAAATGCGTGGAGCATGACAATTTAAAATACTTCGGTAATCATTCCTCTCATTTGTTTCTTTCCTCTTC
The DNA here is from genome assembly GCA_021461705.1 of Cryptotis parvus. Classification (NCBI taxonomy): domain Eukaryota; kingdom Metazoa; phylum Chordata; class Mammalia; order Eulipotyphla; family Soricidae; genus Cryptotis; species Cryptotis parvus. The sequence goes on along the minus strand of JAJIBD010015686.1, from coordinate 7,917 downwards.
TGAATTCCAGCTTGCCAAAACTGTCGACACTGAAATCTCTGGTTATGCTCGGTGAAATCATGCTCAAGCTCAATATCTAAAACGAGATGGATATAACCACATTAGAAAACATTTCTAGGCAAGTGTTTGATTTATGTACTGTAAATATAAAGTTTTCTTTCAATCATATTGGCAAAAAATTTTTGAATAAAAATTTACTTCCTTTTAAAATAGTTTTACAACATACAAATAGTCTTGAGACGAATGTGAAATTGTGCTTATTTTTCTTTCAGTCATAGGAAGAATTTGGTCATATTATTCTCTATAATTCACGCAATAATGTAGACTGCAGTTAGATTTTGAATTATTTCAGTTCCTAGATTTTTTACTGTACTGTATCTGTAATAAATAGGGGTCTAGGGTGTATCTTGTAGTGGTTCATCTATGGAAAAGCGATGTTTAAAAAAAGACAGGATTATAATGGATGCATGAGATTACTGTAGCATATTCAATAAAAATGTATTTCTAGAAATACACATGGAATTTTTGCCATGACCTCGCTACAACTTATAATATTGTTTGGGATCTTTATTCCATCCCATGTGGAGATCAGGATAGGTTGTTCACAGTTTGCACTGGGTCCATCTAATCCCAAGAAGGGACCCTCCTTTACGGGTATAAGGAATTAGAATCAATCTAGGGGCAACTGAGTTTTAAAGTTAAGAAATATGACAGATGCTGGGGGCCAGGCGATAGTCCAGTGGGTAGGGCATTTGCCTTGCGTGCAGCCAGCCTCTGCCGGCCCAGGTTCGATCCCCGGCACCCCATATGATCCCCTGAGCACCGCCAGGAGTAATTCCTGAGTGCAGAGCCAGAAGTAACCCTTGAGCATCGCCAGGTGTGACCCAAAAAGAAAAAAAAAATATAACAGATTAGCCGGAGTAACCAATTCAGTGTTAATTATCTCCTGTATCATAAATGTACAGCCCTTAGTGTCTTCTTGTGTCTATATAAAAATCCTTTGCACTAGCATAAAACATATAAAGGGTAAAAGTAACAAGTCCTGGCATGGATGTGGGGAAAAGGGGACTCTCATACATTATTGGTGGGAATGTCGACTTGTACAACCTTTCTGGAAAACAATATGGTTATGACTCCAAAGACTAGAAATTGAGCGCCCCCCTTTTTTTTTTTTTTTTTTTGCTTTTTTGGGTCACACCCGGCGATGCTCAGTGGTTACTCCTGGCTCTGCACTCAGGAATTACTCCTGGCGGTGCTCGGGGACCATATGGGATACCAGGGATCGAACCCAGGCCAGCACAGGTCGGCCGCGTGTAAGGCAAACGCCCTACATGCTGGGCTATCGCTCCGGCCCCTCTCCCTTTTGACCCAGCCATACCACTCCTGGGACTATACCCTGGGAAGCCAAAAAACACAAACGGAAACACAATCCGCACCTTTATTTTCATAGCAGAACTATTCACAATAGCCAGAACCTGGAAGCAACCAGTATGCCCGAAAACTGATGACTGGATAAAGAAACTGTGGTACATCTACACAATGGAATACTATGCAGCTGTCAGGAAAAATGAAGTTATGAAATTTGCCTATAAATGGATGGACATGGAAAGGATCATGGTCCGTGAAATTAGTGAGAAGGAAAGAGACTTAGAATGACTGCATTTATTTACATGACATAAATATATCAGGTGATCTTACCAAAAGTGGAAATTACTGCAAACGTGAGGGAGTCAGAGGTTAGGTAAGACAGAGAAGGGAACATGTGTGAATAAATGTCGAAAGGGCTGATACCAACCTAGAACTGAGCATTAAATACAGGCAAAAAAAAATGCACATGAGGGGCCGGAGGCGATAGCCCAGCGGCAGGCCTGTGCCGCCCCGGGTTCGATCCCCGGCAGCCCATATGGTCCCCCGAGCACCGCCAGGAGTAATTCCTGAGTGCAGAGCCAGGAGTAACCCCTTAGCATTGCCGGGTGTGACCCAAAAAAAAAAAAAAAATGCACATGATGGCTTCCAAGTGTATGTAGTGCAACCCACATGTGTAGGAGAAGGAAGGGAGAGAGAGAGAAAGAAAAGAGATAAAGAACCTGCCATTTAGGCAGGCTATGGGAGGGGGAGGGAATTTGGGACATTGGTGGTGGCGGGTGCTAGAACACTATGTGACCAAAACCTCCAAACATGAACAATGTTGTAATTGTATATCTCACGGTGGTATAATAAAGTATTAATTAAAACAATTAAAAAAAAATAAAGTCAGCATACTTTAAAAAAAATATCTGCAGGGCTAGCCACAATGTGTAAAACAAGAGGGAGAGAGATGCAGAGACAGAGAGAGAAAGAGAGGAAACAGGGCTACGTGCTGTTGAGGCTGCCTGGGGGTGGGTGGGAGGGGTGGGGTACATTGGTGGTGTAAATGGGGCACTGGTGGAGGGATGGGTGCTGGAATACTGTATTACCAAGAACTAATTGTGAACTTTTTGCCTTTTGTGCCTTTTTAGCTTTCGGCTTTTGGCTCCTCAGCCTTGCGGCTTTAGGCTTTTGGCTTTTTGCTCTTTGGCCTTTTGCTCCTTCTTCTAGATAAGACTCAGCTCGGGTGAGATCCTCTCTCTTTGGTGGGAGACTTAGGCTCTTTTGTATGGTCTAAGTTCGGGCCAGAGCTAGAGCTTGTTCATTACATTAGACTGCTGTGGAAGAGCTTTTATACTATTAAAAGCCATTTTTGGAACTGCACCAGACTCGTGAGTTTTCATCTGTTCTCCTGGCGTCCTCGGAGGTAGAAGAGAACCTCTGCCCCTGACACTGTCAGGGACCCCCTGCGGCGTTCCCCCGACAATTATGGACCTCAATTCCATGACCTGAAGAATGATTTGAGGCTCTTCCTGTCCCTGGAGCAAGCAGATACACTTGGGCTACACTTGCTTGCAACAGTATTTATGGAGATGTTACTGGTGCCCACTTCGAGCAAAATTGATGATCAACGGGAAGACCGTGATACAGGATACCGCAATGAGATCTGAGCTCTGATGAGCTCCTCCACCGAAGAGAATAGCTGATCTCTCCCCGTTGGTTCACCAGTAAATGCACGAACTGAGAGCCTACTACTGAGAGTATCCCACCCGCAGGGCAGAGCCTGGCAAGCTACCTGTGTTGTATTTAATATGCCAAAACTAGTAACAATTATAGACCTCATTCCCATGACCTGAAGGAATGGTCTGAGGCTCTTTGTATTCCTGGAGTGAGTAGATGCCCTTGGGCTACACTAACATGTGACAGGATGTGTGGAGATGTTACTGGTGCCTGCTGGAGCAAATCGATGAACAACGGGAAGACAAGTGAATTGTGAACACCTTTGTAATTGTATGTCTCACGGTGGTATAATAAAAAAAAAAAACATATAAAAGCCATACAAGACATAGAGAAACAGGGCCGGAGCAAAAGTCCAGAGAGTATGGCATTTGCCTTGTATTATGCAGCCAACCTGGGTCTGATCCCAGGCATCCCATATGATCCCCGAGCACTGCCAGGAGGAATTCATGATGTCAGAGCCAGGAGGAACCCCTGAGCATTGCTCTGTATGACAGACACAAAAAAAGGCACAAAAAAAAAAAAAAGAGAGAAGAGAAATAACCTTTCGTTTATTAAACAAAACCCAAAGCTGGCAAGCAGGAACTCGAGGGCTATGAACAAGGGGTAATACTACCCTCTCAGTACAGAGCAGGAATAATACTGGAGAATAGGTGGGTTGCTCCCCAACTAAAAAAAAAAAAAAGCATCAAACTTTCTTAATACAGGCCATCTTCAGAGCTTTTTCTCCCTCACTTGGCCACGGTGAGTTTGAGAGATTATGTTCACCATGAATTATTACCGGTTTTATGTTCAGGAATCAATCCTGGCCTTGATTAGACTATATGCCTACAAGCAGAATTGGGGATAGAACTGAGTAAGCATCCTATCAGAAAAGAAAAAAAAATCTGTATACTTGCTCTGTGACTCCTTAATGTTTTATGAAAGCTCTCTTACGGAGAACACATTGTACTGAAAGATGTTTCTTTTTAAACTGGTAAATGAAAGTCATATTAGAAAAGATTGAAGCCATATTACGAAAGAAATAATGAAAAACAATGAAGGAGGGTGTAATTATTGAAATTCTAAAGACACCAAGGCCACCAACAGGTTTCAAAGACAGTCAAATTGAAATTACATTTAATATAAAAGTGAGTTATAACTAGACCACACTTTGATATCATAAAATGCACAGATACAGAGTACCTGCTATAAGGCTTAAATCTGAAGAATAATTAATAACTGTTGGAAAACTTTTTTATTGTCAATCCTACTTGCTCACCCTATATTTTGTACTGGAATAAAGGGTTCCTTCTCTTGTTCTTGTAGGTCATTTACATGTGCTTGATAGTAGAAACAATTTTTTTTTTTTATTTTCTTTATGGGTCACACCCAGTACTGCTCAGGGTTTATTCCTCGCCATGCACTCATGAATTACTCCTGGCAGTACTTGTGGGACCCTAATGCCATGGATTGAATCTGGGTTGACAGGATGGAAGGCATATATCCTAGCTGCTGTGTTACTGCTCCAGCCCCACAAAACATTTTTTTGTATAAACACAAAAAGACTGAAGGCCATGCACTGGTGAGATTATACTCCGGGAATCTGTCATATTTCCTAGCTGAAAACATCAGTTGCCCTTAGATTGATTCTAATTCATTACACTCCAAGAAGGGTCTGACTGTTGGACTGGATGAGTCCAGGGCAGCAATGAGTTAAATCATCCTGGCCTCACCTTGGGAAAACCAAATATCCTAAGCAGTATTCTGAGAGCAAGGTCATGGATCAGGCTCTATTCTGATCCAAAGAAGGAGATCAATCAGATCCTGAGAGGATTGAGAATGATCAATCTGGTGAGAGGAATGCAGCCTGGGCTCTAATGGCTCCAACTCCCTAAAAAAAGGTAAACTGATAAATTTACTCACGGGTATAGATGTCTTTTTTTATCCACTGTATTTATACAAAAATGACTAGAAATATGATTGAAATGATTGTTTACCACCCAAGAATGAGAGAAAGCACTCTGGGTTCCACTCTAAAGCCCCTGAAGATGGCCTGGTACAGGCAAGCTACCACTCATCTCATTTTTTTTGATAAACATAAGCCTTTACTTTTTAAACTCCATGTGAGGAGTCTTTTTGTTAAGTACTTATCATGGCAGATGTGGTTTTGGTTGTGACAGTGTGTGAATGGAATCAGGTGGAGTGAGGAGTGTGGAGAAAAAAAATTAAAGTCTTAGATTTTTAGAGATAGTACCGTGCAACTTGTCCATAAGCTGGGGAAATGTTTATTGGCCCAGAACATGTCCAGGAAACCCGCCAGACCCCCATATCTCCTGAGTACCCCAATCAGCCCCAAGAACAATGATCTCAGTGAGACAACCTTTGCCTGCTTTCCCCATTTCCAGCCTCTGTATCCAGTAAGTACTGACTGACCTGAGAGGCTATCTTTGGGGATCCGCCAGTCTTGGCTCTGCTCTATGTTCCACCTTCATGATTACTTTTGGTTTGGTATGTGAATTTCCCACTAATGAAAAAAATCAATGCAGGAATGTTTTTCAACTATCTAAACATTACAATACTTGAAGAATGCTAGCAACACAATGCTTAATAGTTTGCCAATGTTGAATCAGCAGTAGGCATATGAAAAGGGTTCACTGTCAGTAATTATCAAGGAATGCAAAGCCAAACAACAATGTGATAACAACTTACACCAGTGAGAAAGATGAAAAATCACTAGAATTGGAGAAGATGCAGTCAAAGTGAGACCAGCATTCAGAATTAGTGGGAATGTCTTCTGGTTTGGTCTCTATAGAAAAAGTATGGCAATTTGGGACTGGAGGCGATAGTCCAGCGGGTAGGGTGTTTGCCTTGAATGCAGACGACCCGGTTTGATTCCCCTGGCATCCCATATGGTCCCCTGAGCACCGCCAGGAGTAATTCCTGAGTGCAGAGCCAGGAATAACCCTGAGCATGACCCCCAAAAAAAAAGAAAAGTATGGCAATTCCACAAGAATGCAAGAGAGGGGGGACTGGAGCGATAGTACAGCAGTTGGGCATTTGTCTTGCATGTGGCCAACCCTGGTTCAATTACCTGGCATATCCCATAAAAGTCGCGCAAGCACTGTCAGGAGTAATTCCTGAGTGCAGTCAAGAATCTGTGCATTGGGGCCTGAGCGAGTAGGGCCTTTGCCTTGCATGCGGCTGGCCCAAGCCAGTCCGGGTTCGATTTTTCGGCACCCGAGTACCACTGGGAGTAATTCCTGAGTGCAGAGCAGGAGAAACCCCTGAGCATTGCCAGGTGTGACTCAAAAGCAAAAAAAAAAAAAAAAAAAGAGAAAAAGAAAAGAAAACAAAGAAACAAAAAGAATCTGTGCATTGTCAGGTGTGACCCAAAAAGCAAAAAAATACAATGCAGGAAAAGGTCAGAGAGAGAGAGAGAGAGAGAGTGTACAAAGGGAAGTATGCTTGCCTTGAACACAGACAAAAACGGGTCCAATTCACAAAATCTCATAAATTGCCCCAAGCATGCAGAGAGGCAAGTGACACCAGAGAGCCAGGAGCAAACCCTGAGAATTGCTGGCAATACCATACCCTTCCCCTAAAAATGTGATTCACTTATTGTTATTTGCTTTCTTTAATTTTATTTTGTTTTTTGGGTGTCACCTGGCGACACGCAGGGGTTACTCCCTGTCTCTTCACTCAGGAATTACTGCTGGTGGAGTTCGGGGACTGTTGGAGGACAGGTTTAGCTACTCTGGGAGCTTTATTGTTTTGCCCACTCCCAGCTTAATCTATTTAAGCCAAGGTTCATTCTAATGAGACCTCTCTTCTATGTAAACACTGCTAGAGTATGTGGCAGTTACAGAAGTCACCTTGATTGAATAACTTCTGACTTATACATCTACGAAGACTTCTATGTTTTCTAGATTGGGCACAGATTCTCTTTATACCCACTGCACCCAGGGTGGGACAGTTAGAATTTACTGTCCTTTGCATAATCTTTGTTTATACCTGCAATAGCGTGTGGCACTACACTGTTTAGAGTTCTTTGTTGACATGACCCTCCCTGGATTACTTTGGTGTAAATGAGGGGACTGACTTGAGGCCCCTTCGGCTTTTGGCCTTTTCACTTTCAGCTTTTGGCTCCTCAGTCTTTTGCTTTTGGCTTTCGGCTTTTTGCTCTTTGGCTTTTTGCTCCTTCTTCTGGGTAGGACTCATCTCAGTTGAGATCCTCTCTCTTTGGTGGGAGACTTAGGCTCTTTTGTATGGTCTAAGTTCGGACCAGAACTAGAGTTTGTTCATTATATTGGAGTGCTGTGGAAGACCTTTTGCACTATTAAAAGCCTTTTTGGAACTGCACCAAATTGTGAGTTTTCATATGTTCCCCCGTCGTCCTTGGAGGTAGAAGAGAACTTCTGTCCTGACACTGTCGGGGACCCTGGCGGCTTCCCCAACAGGGGGACCATATGGGATGCCAGGGATTGAACCCAGGACAACTGCGTGCAAGGCAACACCCTAACTGCTGTGCTATCGCTCTGGCCCCTAGTATTTGCTTTAAAAAAATACAATCATTAATGTGAGAATAGTCATGAACACTTCTTGCCAATTTGTGGCCCTTTACTACAGTAGCTAGGTTAAGAAAATAATCAAAAAGTTCGTCAAGCGATGGACTGGATAACAACATGGTGCTATCTATACACAGTAGACTATATCACAGGTCAATGCCAGGAAATCATGCAACTTATTTTATTTTAAATGTTTATTATACAACTGTGAGATACACAATTACAAGGATCTTCATAATTGGGTCTCTGTCATATAGTGTTCCAGCTCCCAGACCTCCACCAGTTC
>JAJIBD010015685.1:0-25802 GCA_021461705.1 Cryptotis parvus | reverse complement strand
AATTCTGTTCTATGAGAAAGGACAAAGACCTGAAAGGCCCGGAGTAAGGCCGAGGACTGGCAAAAGAGCAATTCCTGGCTCAGGTCTGAGTTCATAGCTCACAGAGAAATAAGGTGGTGGGGGATCAACTCCCATGATGAGAAAATCAAGCAAGCATCAGGTGTGGCTTGACAGTCACATAGTGGAGCTCGGGACACTGTGGCCCATGATGCTCAGGGCCTCATCCACAGACTTAGCCTTCACAGCCAGTCCCAGGGGGCAGAGGTAGATCAAGAGAAAGTGACCATCTCTCTCCTCTCTCTGCCTCACTTAAGCCACCTATGGGGGCCCACTAGCTATATCAGAGACAATTTTCATACCTCAGGTCATTGCATGGTGTGATCCTTTGTTCCTTAGGCCTCAACCAACCCTACTTTGTATCATCTTTGAGGACCCACTTTCTTTCTTCCTGAAAAAAAAAAGAACAGTTGGGAAGCTAGGGATGAAATTGAGTGATAGAGCATGTCTCCCGGCGATCAAGGTCCTAGGTCTGATCTCTGCCATGAGAAATAAATAAATAACACATGTTGATAGATTTTGATGAAATATACATGTATACATACATAGACACAACTAATCAAAATAAATATGCCCACCTCAAATCAATCTACAAAGATTCCTTGTCACACCACCAGTTTCTGCTTTGGTACCAACCCTGGGTGTTGCTGCCCTACTTCCTGATGCTCTCAATTACTTTGAGTTGCTCTAGTATTGTGTCATAGACATGTCATGTAGAACATAGTCGATTGTATAAGGTTTTTTTACTAAACATAATGTTTTGTTAAATAAATAAACCATGTTTTCTTGTAGTTATGATTTGTTTCTTTTCATTATGAAGTTGAATTCCATCGTATGGGTAGATCACGAGACACAGATATAGGGGCAGAGCAGCTAGCAGCTCTCCCTGTGATCGGTTGATCATGAGGCGCTCTGGGAGTGAAGGTGGGTTCTAGCCCTACCCCGCCATCCCAATAGTCTTGCAAGAGGCCAGAAGAACCCCCACACCATGAAGGCAGTCATTTTCAACATCCAGACTCCATAGCTCATCAGAGTTCCACCCAAGAGAAAAGCCTATCTCAAGCCCAGATCGGGCAGAGACCCACCCTACAGCAAAGTCTATTTCTATCCCAGGTATGATTGAACCAGAGATACAGATACACAGGGCAGAGCTGCTGCTGGCTCTCCCTGTGCTTGGCTGATCATGAGGCATCTGGAAGGGAAAGCAGGTTCTAGCCCTGGCCTGCCATCCCAATAGTGCATTGCAAAAAGCCAGAGGAACCCGGCAGCATGAGGGCAGTCATTTTCAACATCTCGGATCCACAGATCATCAGAGCTCCACCCAAGAGAAAAGCCAATCTCTCCCCATTGCGCCTGGCTGCTTTGTGGCCACTCAGTTCATCAGTAAATGCACGAATGAAAGCCTACTACTAAGAGTATCCCACCAGCACGGCTGGGCCAGGCAAGCTACCTGTGTTGTGTTTGATAGGCCAAGAACCAGTAACAATTATATATCTCATTCCCATGACCTGAATGAATAGTTTGAGGCTCTTTGTGTTCCTGGAATGAGCAGATGCCCTTGGGCTACACTAGCACGTGTGGAGCTGTTACTGGTGCCTGCTCGAGCAAATTGATGAACAAAGGGAAGACAAGTAATAAAAGTGATACAACATAAATCACACCTTTTTACCAAAAAGTACTAATAATTTCTGCATCATTTGCAGTCTTGTACAAGTAATACATACTTAATAACAATAAGTAATCTACACTTCCAACCAATATAAAAACTATTCTAAAGCACAAAAGGTATAATATCTATTAATCCCATCCCTAAAACATTTAAACCTTAAACCACTGATTTCAGCTGGATTTGTGGTCTCCTGAAATTGTTGCCATCAGTATCAATGTGAATATATGAATATGATTTTAGGATGGCATAGCTCACTGGAATAAGCTCTTGCCTGCAGGTCAAGAGAGAATGAGCATACTCTACCTAATTTACAGAACTTCATCTTTTATTGATTATGGATACCTCATGATATAAATGTGCAATAATGTATCCACTATTATTGAGTCTTGGGTGTTTCTATTTTTCTCATTATTCTAAATAACGCTTCCATGAAGTTTTTTGCAGTTATGACCATTAAGCATTCTCCAACCTGTTCAAGATTCACTAACTTAAAATCCTCCTATTCTTTGGATTTCATCACTTGTATCACTTGCCTCCCACTGTTCATTGATTTGCTTGAGTGGGCACCGTAACATCTCCATAGTCCTGTTGTGAGCTAGGGTAGCCCAAGGGCATCTGCTCACTCCAGGAACACAAGCATCAACATACTCCAGCATCAGTAAATGCAGAGATGAAAGCCTACAAATTGACAGTATCCCGCTCACAAGGCAAAGCCTGGCAAGCTACCCGTGTCATATTTGATTTTGTCTTAGCTTTTTACCTTTAAAGTTATCTTGGGAGCTCCTAGGGCCAGCAGACATGTGGGCTGCTGTGGCCGGGTGGGCTGGGTTTGGGGCGGGGATTGGGTCCCCTCCCTCATCCCCTCCACCTCAGTGACCCATCAGGCGTGGCTACAAGCCCTACAGCTGCCATCATCAATAACACTGCAGAAGAGACTGGCCAGATGCAAAGCTACACTGGCTCCTAACCACAGCAAAGCAGCTGCGTGCAGGCTTAGACAATAATCAAGTTTAGTTCCAGGCCCTTCCAGGATCTTGCTCATATATACATTGTAGTTGCAACAAACTGGGGGCTGATGTGGAATGGGGAGTGGGTGGTAGTCTTTGGCCTATGGTGGTCGTAGGGGCACATTGGTGGTGGGACATTGGTGGCGGGAATGGGGCACTGGTGGAGGGACAGGTGCTGGAACACTGCATGACTGAGACCCAATTATGAACATCTTTGTAATTGTATATCTCATGGTGTTATAATAATAATAAAAAAATTAAAAAATTAATTGGATTCATTGCTTAAGACCCTGACCCCTCTTTGATGATTTACAGCTTACAAGAAAATTTTCTAATTGTCACTGATCACTAATGGCTTTAAAGTTTATTCTAACAGGGAGTACACTTCCAACGTAGTCATATCCAGGAAATGGGCACAGGTGGAGGGATGGGTACTGGAACACTGTATGACTGAAACCCAAATAGAACACTTTTGTAACTGTAAAATAAAACTTCATCCACAGATGTGAACTTTAGGGAAAAGCTGGAGTAGAAGGACAGGTGAGGAACCTTAGACAAGCATTAGTGGATCAGCTGCTAGTTACTACACTGAGCAGCTATCTTGCACAGTGCCACAATTCCTTCATTCACAGTTGATTTACATTGTTATTATTTCTAGTTTTACTGCCTTGTTTAGTCTTTAAGCTGTGATGAGCAGTCATTGACAAGCCTAAATTTAAAAACACATATATGTTTTTGTTTCTTTTTGGAAAATACCTAGGAATGGAATTGCCAAGTTGTATAGAAGATAAATAATTAACTTTGCAAAAAATTTCTCTAAGTTTTCCGTTTTTGTTTTACTGTTTTACATTCTTACCCAGCACTATATGACTTACCATTTAAGAGACACAAAGATAGTGCAGGTGTTTAGGTACTTTCCTTGCATGAGACAGAAGCTGGTTAAATTTTTGATATCACATAAGGTCCTCTAAGCAACATCAAGAGTGACCCATGAGTGTAGAGCCAGCAATAAGCCCTGAGCACAGCTGAGTGTGGTCAAAACAAACAAGAATTAGCAGTTAATCCAATACCTTATTGACATTTAACTTTTGTTAGTGTTTTTTATTTTAGTCATTGTAATAGATATGTAGTAGTATCTCATGAGTTTTTAACTTTTATTACTCTGATAATTAATTTTTAGCTACTTGTAGTCATTTTTTGCATGTTATATTTTGCATTGTCTTAAAGTCTTTTACAAATTTCCCTTTGAATGTGTACCTTACTACTTAAATTTCCATTGTCTTTCTATGAAGAATTTTTAAAAATTGCTGTAAAGTTCAATTTTTCATTTTTTTTCTTTGTTTGTTTTATTATATGTTTAAATAAATCTTTGCTGATACCTAGTTTGAAAATATTTTCTCTCACAGAGGACTGGCTTAAGAAACTGTGGTTCATCTACACTATGGAATACTATGCGGCTGTCAGAAAGGATGAAATTATGAAATTTACCTGCAAATGGATGGACATGGAGTCTAACATGCTGAGTGAAATTAGTCAGAAGGAAAAGGACAGATATAGAATGATTGCATTCATTAATAGGATATAAATAGATACCAGTGTTTTAATAAATATGGGAAATGGTAATGGCAGATTAAAACTCACCACTGAATATACACAAAGAGACTTAAGTGATAAACTCTAAATATCTGCAGGGCTAGCCACAATGTAAAATAAGAGGGAGAGAGATGCAGAGACAGAGAGAGAGAGAGAGAAAGAGAGGAAACTGGGGTACCTGCTATTAAGGCGGCCTGGGGGACGGGAGGGAGGGGTACATTGGTGGTGGAAATGGGGCACTGGTGAAGGGACGGGTGCTGGAATACTGTATTACCAAGAACCAAGTATGAACACCTTTGTAATTGTATGTTTCACGGTGGTATAATAAAAAAATAAAAAAAAAGAAAATATTTTCTCTCATGTTTCTAGAAGATTCCATGTTTATTTCTTTTTAATTAATTTTTGATTGTGTGAGATGCAAATCAAAATTCATTTTCAAATGTAATTAACTATGTCAGTGCCATTCAATGATAAGAATGTTTACTACTTACTCAATTTTTTGTTCCGTTGTTTAAAATGATGTACAACATGCTCTAGACCAGCATTTCTCAATAGGAGTCTATATATCATTTATGTTCTTTGATTGTCCTATTTCAAAATTATTTTGGCTAATTTCAGTTTGAGTATCTCAAATAAGTCTTAGAGTTGAATAAAAATAAAAGTCTGATGTCTATATTGTCTATATGTAATTACATTTTTAAATAGATCAGTTTTGAGAAACCTTGTATCAATTTATCCAATCAAATAATATAGAATATATATTAACCTTTTCAGCTCATCTTTAATTTCTATCAACAAATCTACTGGTTTACAATGTGGAAGCCATGTGCACACTTTGTTATATTTACTGACATATGTATTTTTCTTTGTTGTTGTAGTCTTTGCTATATATTTATAAAACACTGTCAGTAAAAGGCTGAAAAGTAGTGGTAATAGCTTTTCCTTGTTCTTAGTCATGGAGGAAAATACATCTAATCTTTCATCAAGGATTATGATCAGAGTTTATGCATGATCATTATCAGATTGAGGAAGTTACTATCTGCTCCTAATTTGCTGAGAATTTTAAAGTCAATGAGTTAAATTTTGTCAACTTTTTGGTCATCTACTGAGAAAATAATGATTATTCTCATTTGTTCCTCAGATGTTAGACATAATTGGTTGATTTTTAAATGTTAAACAAATCTAGCATTCCTAAAATAAACCCAACTGTGATAAACTGTACTAAACCTATGATCTATTGCCAAATTTGTTATCATATTATTTCTAAGTAGTTTTGTCTCAATGTTTTTAGGGAAATTATGACTGACAATGAGAGATTTCCTGGAACATAAAAATTTCAATACTACTGGGACAGTCCCAGGCAAACCCACATTATTAGTCACCCTAGATAATATTAGTCTCTATATCCTCATCCCTTTTTTCTTATTTTTTGTGTCTAGTAATTGTACCAGAGTAATAGTTGCTAAGGCTTTTAAATAAAGGAAAAGGAGAGAGGATTGTGGCTCCCTCCTCAGGGATGTCCCAAGGCCCCAAGCTCAAGGGACCTCCTGTGGATTCCATAGCCCTAATAGTACTTAAGGGTCAGGGGTTACCATGGCAGCAGATGCAGGGGACTAGCTGGGTCCCCAACAGTACTCAGAGTCTGTTAGGGCCCCTGGCCTGTATCCGGGGCCAACACGGTTCCCGTTCAAGGCCAGAGGTTCCTGAAGGTTACTTTCAATCATTACTTTTTGCTTCCCTTTTATGCTCGCTGCAGGAACCTCTCTCCAGGCACCTCTAGCTCTTTCCAGAGGATTCTCCTGCAGGTTGCTCTCTCTGGGGTGTGTGTCTGTGCAGGCTCCTCTCATCAGGGCTTCTCTCTTCCGTTACATCTTTGTTCACGGCTTTTTCTCATCAGGTTCTCTACCAGAACCTCTCTTTTCAGGACCTCCTTTCTTCAGCCCTTGCTGTTCAGGGCTTTTTCTCTTCAGGGACTCTTCTCTGGTCCTCCTGAGCTATGTCTCTATATCTGTTTCACTATGTTACATTGTTTCATGTTGTTGCCTCTATGTGAAGGTTTCTCTAAGTCCCTCATTGATACTATTTATCAGAATGCCACCGTTTGATCCTATTGCCTTGTTACCCTGTAGCCCTGTAACCTTGGTGCTCAGGTACCAGGCCTTGTGGCTCTGGTGCAGACCCTCGGGCCTAAGCATCAGGAGCATCTTCTCCTCCCTGGTGCTGGCTATCAGCAGGGGTCCCATGGCTCAGTTACTGACCTTATGACCCAGACACCAGAGGACACTGCTCTCTCCATCTGAAAGCCCCAGGTTGCTCTCCTGGGACCTACTATTTATAGTTTCAGGCCAGGTTCAGAATCCTGGCCTCAACTGACTGTTTCCCAATTGGATTCCCCTTGCAATAGTAGAGTCACGAATAAGAGGTATTCTCTTTGTTTTTAATCAAAAGTTTATCGAACTAGGTTTGCTTCACCCCAACACCACCCCTAACTGACTGATAGGTAAAATTCACTAGAAAAAGTCAATTATGCCCTGTTTTTTTTCCTTCTGAACAGGGTTTTTCAATATCTAGCTCAGTTCTTAAATATATGCAGGGTAATTAAATTTTATATTTCAACTTATCTTCTCATCTTGCTCCTTGTGCATGGTAGGTAAGACAATTGCCTCCCAAAGATATTAGCACCCTCATTCCAGTACCTTTGAAGGTATATCAATCAGCTCAAAGCAATAAAGTTGCAGGTGGAATTAAGACTGGTAATTAGTTGACCAGGTCATGGAAAATAGCATTGAATTAACTATATGGATTAATTTCATTCACAAAAGTACTTCATTCCATTCACAAAAGGGAAATACAGAAGACAGGGAAACATAGCATAAAGCAGACTGGGTCAAATGTTGCTGGTTTCAAAAGTGGGAAGGATTCGACTGTGTGGGAGATAAATTGGCGACCTTTCCCAAAACCTGGGAAAGATAGATATATACAGGTTTATAGACAGACAGACAGACAGACAGACAGACAGACAGACAGGCGGATGGATGGATGGACGGACGGATGGACAGACGGGCGGATGGATGGATGGATGGATGGATGGATGGATGGATGGATGGATAGACAGACAGATAGAGAGATACCAAGATATATATACCAAGAAAAACTATAGAGACAAATATATATGCCAAAAAGATATATATATACCAAGATAGATAGCTATACCAAAAAAAAAATAATATATAGGTCTTATATATTATTTTTATACTATATAAAATATGTATTTATAATATCTATTATTTGTATTTATGAGCTTCAGAAGAAGTGCAACAACTGATGATACCTTTATTTTAGCCCAATGTGATACATTTCAGACTTCTAGCCTACAGAATTTTAAGCTAAAATATTTGTGCATTGTTTTAAGCCAATAATTTGTAACAATTTGAAACAACAGCAATTAAAATCTAATAAATGTATTATTAATTTGTTTTACCTAAGATGTCAAATTTATTTCCATAAAGTTGTTTATATTATTAATTTACTTTTGCTTTAATATCCATGGGTTTTATAAATATAGCCCCTCTTATATGATTTATATGAAAAATTGACATTTCGCTTATATTTTGTTTTATTTTGTAGGGGTCATACCCAGCAGTGCTTGGGGATTATTTCTGAGTCACTCCTAGAAGTCTGAGGAGAACCATAGAGTGCCTAAGATCAAATCTGGTGAGGTTCACACAAAATAAGTGGCCTATTCCCTCACTGACCAAATATCTCACTTTCTATCTAGATCATTTGGGTTTGAGTTTATTAATTATACTGATAATTTTTAACAACTTTTTAATTAAATATTCTATTATACCACCGTGAGATATACAATTACAACGTTGTTCATGTATAGAGGTTTCGGTCACATAGTGTTCCAGCACCCCACCCTCCACCAGTGCCCATTTCCCACCACAAATGTCCCCAATTCCCTCCCCCTCCCATAGCCTGCCTAAATGACAGGTTCTTTATCTCTTTTCTCTCTCCCTCTCTCTCTTTTCCTTCTCTTACAATTGTGGGTTGCAATAGATACACTTAGAGGCCATCATGTGCATTTTTTTGCCTGTACTGAATACTCAGTTCTAGGTTGGTGTTAGCCCTTTCGACATTTATTCACACATGTTCCCTTCTCTGTCTTTCCTAACCTCTGACTCCCACACATTTGTGATAATTTCCACTTTTGGTAAGACCTCCTGATCCATGTTTCGCATGACATTGGATTTTGGTGCCATAATATGTATATATATATATATATATTTATTTATGTCATGCAAATAATTTTAACAACTTTGCATTTGTTGCTGCTTTTAGACATTTTCTATCCAGTTTATGTCGTTGTCTTTATTATTTTCTTCTGTCACCTTTTTCTTAGATTAAATATGTTTTTTTAATTTTAGTATAAAGGCCAGTTTAAATAAAAGTTTAGACCAGATTGAAGACCCTTCTTCATGGTTCTTTCATATGTCTGCACATCTTGCAAGCAGAAACACTTATTACCTTGATTCTGATGACTTTTTCCAGGATATTTGTTTGGCAAACAGTTGTGGAGAATATTATGTGTTCTATTAAAAGAGAAAAGTCAAGTATGTTTACTGCATAAGATAATAAATGTCTCTGTCTTGGGCAAAGGTCACATCATCTACCACCCTTTCTATAAAGTCCACGTTTCTTAAGCTTGGGTTCTTTGTTCTGTAATCAACTAACTACTTGCTTCATTTGTCCCCATTTTTCATCACTCTATGAGAATTATGACTCAGGGGATCATCACAAATACACTAGCTATTTCTATTGTAGTAAATAATTAAACCCTTGATCTCAGATCAGGAACATTCATATCTTCTGAGAGAATTCAGGAAACTGTGGCAACCATTTTGTTAGCTTTCAAGCAAGCAGTCATCTCAGACCTTTGCCAATATCTACACGACTTTCTTCCTTTTAAACATAGCTATTAATGCACTTGTAAGCATTGCTTTAACTGCACACCACATTTGGTATAATTTCTAATTTCCTTTAAGTTTTTTGACTGACACATCAATTATCAAGAACTTTACTGCCTAATTCCTTTTTGATTGAAAAACTTTCTGGATACCTCCCTGTTACTGATTCCTAATTCAATTTTGTAAAGGCAGAGAGTGTTCTGTATGACTCAGATGCCTTTATATATCTATGTGTATTCCTCCTTCAGTTGTACTATCCTATTACTTTCAATTATATAAAGCTAGTTGATATTACTGTTTGGTATTTTATAGTTAATTTATTCAAATGTCTATTATCAGTTACCAATTAGTTACTACTACAATAATAACTGTCGATTTTTTTAATTCCAGAAGTTTGTATTTCATAAAACTGTCTAGACATATATATATATATATATTTTTCAAATTGTAGGTCTTTCTAGTACTCTTTTGTTTTTATGGACCTTTCTATTTCTAATAGCATTTATTATACTAAAATATTAGAGTTTTCATGCTATATATTTTGTCATTTCTATCATTTTTTAACTTTCTGTGCTTTTATGCTAACAGTATGCCACTTAGAGATATTGTTGTTTTCTGCCTTTTGACACAGTATGATATTTATTTCATAATGATGTGTACACATCATTTTCATGTAATAAACCATTGACATGGTTATGTTAAACCTATACAAATCTATTATTTGCTTTCATATGTGAAATTGTTATTGAATGCGCGCCAGTTCCTGAACTAAAGTTTCCCTGACTACCAGTCTACCAATCGCCAGCATCACCAGCCTTAGTTACAATTTATTTTATTTGATCTCTTTCACTTTTTTCATCTCTTTTCCTGCCTTCCTTTGGAATAACAGAATTTCTATCCTATAACTAAAGTGTATTTTTTAAGATATTACATTATCTATAATATATTTTATGTCTTTCATTTAATTCATTTAGTGATCTAAGGTTTAGTCTACATATCTTTCTTAACTCAGCCAATATATGAAAAATACATCACTGTATATCTGCTAACACAATGATCTTAAAATAGCATATTTCCATTTTTCTTTCCAATCAATGGTATTCACTACTAAGAGTGACTTTTCTGCAGTTTACTGAGTGCTAGTAGTAGTATTCTCTCTGTATTATGACTGGTTCAAAATGGAGTGTCATTGAAAGAAAGTCAAGGGATATTCATGACAATCTTTTTTAGTGTCTGTATTGCAAACCAGAATACACAGAATAAAAAATTAAATTCCTTTTGAATTTTTTAAAAGGAAATGGAATGTTTCTTGGGTGAGCTCTGAGATTGGTTTTTATTTTGTCCCTGAGTATTTTTTCTTTTCTCTGTTTCATACAGTTTCACCCTTCATATGTGAAGATTTGAAGATTTGTATCTAGACAAATATGCAAAGTTATATCCATGTAGTCTTAAGGAGGAGGAGTAATTTCTTGATAAGTAAAACTACAAATGCAGTGGAATTGAGGGTCTTTGGGGTGAAAAACACAGCAAATAATAGACTACTGGTAGCATAATGATTCAGAATTGGGAAATCTCTCTCCCTCTCTCTCTCTCTCTCTCTCTGTGTCTTTGTATGTGTGTCTATTTGTTGTTCTTTCTTCTGATTTTTATATTGAATTCCAGTACCCAAAGTGTAAGAGCAATTTACATGTATTTTGTTTTAAGTTGAGGAATTGGTCTTGGCTGCTCAAGGATGAATCTAGAGACTTAAACTATGCAAGTATTGGTCACTGAATTATTCTTCTTGATATTTTTCGGTCTCTAACCATCATAGATATTGAATTAAATAAAGACCTTCTATGACTAGAGGGAGAAAAATACTAGAAGAGACTGAAATTTGGCCTAGAAGCAAACTAGCTAATGCCTCATTTTTTTTTTGGAGCACTGGGAAATTTGTTAGCAGAAGAGTGACAGCCATATAAAACATCTCAGAAGAAGGGAGGGATATAGAAGCAGGCATGGCAAGAAGGCTGCCACTCTGCATTGGGGACATATAGAGAAGCAACAACTTACAGAGGGAGAGGAAGCAGATTACCTGCAGACAGAGTTTGGGTCCACTACACTGATTGCATAGGGCCCATGAGGCCCTTTCAAAAAAGGCTCTTTGAGGTCCAGAGTCATGTGAAGAGTTAAAAATAAGCTGGCATCTCAGAGATTCCTTTTCTACTAAAAGTTATAGACTATTTTATTTTTGTGAGATTTTGATAATTGGATGAAATAAATATACTTAATTCCTAATTTGTTGTTGCTTGGAAAAAGAAGATAATAGGAATAGGGGTGCATAGAATTGTAACTTTGTAAAATGATGGAAAGATCATGGACTTTGCAAATGGATGGACCTAAATTTAGGATCTCTCCCTACGAATGAGTTCCATGGGAAAAATCAGAAAGAATATCATCTATGCCTCGGGAGTGTGGCATTGCTGGAATGAGACAATATATGCTTCAGACCTCTTCTGTGTGCCACCCCAGGTCTGCTCAGCCCTTTCTGTCCCCACTGAGAGCTGTGTTATGACTACACAATCCCCAGACTGCAAATATTATACTATTACTCTTCCATAAAACTTCCAGTTGCCTTATATCCCCTCCACAACAAGGGCTAGTCTCTGCATGATTTCAGTTTCTTGTCCATTGCTACCATGTCTGAGTAAACTAACTTGATCCAAGAAGACTCTGATGACTTCCCAAGAGTTTGAAAAACACCACCCAGAAACAGGGAATGGCTAAAGCCATTGTGATGGATTTTATCTGTGGTTGACATTAGAATTAGGAGGCAGGAAAGAATAGATTAAGTCACAGTGATTTCCAAGTTCCAGAGGCTTTCTGAGATTCCCATATAACCAAGTAGCCTACCATGTTTTCTTGAAAAATCATAGCCAGTTCAATTAAATACCATCTTAACATTCATTTTCACTCCCTCTGTGCCTTATTTTCCTTTTTATCTCATGCTTGTTTCCCTGGAATCTACTCCCAAAATATTGCCACGTAAACTATACCTCTAACTTATTACTATTCTAGAAAATACTGTCAATTTGATGTGTGCTGGGTACATAGTAGGTTCTCATTTAATGTCCTCTCATTGCATATGTTTTTCTTGTTCCTTATAAAATTTTATTGGGCTCAATATGAGAAGACATATTTTGTGAATTCTTCTAATGAATAGTAATTATTACATGCTAGTGTAAAGCATCATTGCAAATTAATTGACATAACTAGGCTTGCCAAGGAAGGGGCTTAATTTTCACATGGTGGATAAACGGAGTGGTTGTGACTCACCACGGGAAATAATTGATGTCACAGCTTTTTATTTGCTGGGCTGCCTTGGGAAAGTGACTTCTCTGAGCTCCAGTTTCCTCCTCTGTAAAATGGGACTAACAATGTCCAACACATTTCATTGCTATGAGGTCCTAATAAAATTATGGGACAACCTGGCTTTATAAAATCTCAAATGCTATGGGAATGAAAGGGGTTATTATTTCTACCAGAAAGGCAACAACTCAATAAATACTTGTCAGATAAATGACAGCTTGTGAAATATAGAACATTAATTCAAGCCGCGCCTAGGGTCTGGATGTATATTAGGCATGGATCCTGATCCTCAATTTATGACTCAGTCTTAAATTTTAAGAGAAGTAGGATGGAAATTAGAATTCTTATTCTTTATGACCTTATTAACCATTTCTTTTCTGAATGTTTTAAATGCAATCCAGGAATAACAACATTTGTGGAGTGGTAAAATATAATAGAGTGATTTAGTTAGCGTAGGACTGAGTTGGTAACCACTTCAGAGATTTATATTTATTGACTATATTTACTATTTATATACCTTTTATACTGCTTATACCAATTTTTCATATAATCTCCTCAAATATCCAATGAGTTGGTCACCAATTTCCTAATTTTTTAGGGAAATGCACTATGGATTAGAGGTCTTTGGCAATTTGCCTCAAATTCCAAAGTTAATCGTTTGTGCAACTAATATTGAAACCAGATCTGTCGCATTCCTAGATCTGTATTTGTTCCTCTATGGCAGGCTGGAAGAATTGTCTTCCCCTGATCTCTGAAAGGATTATTCTCCCTTGCAAGCTCACTCAGTCTTTCTAAAACTGTGTTCTCAAAAATCTGCTTTGACATCACAAATGAGCTCCTAGAATCTCAAGGACAACAGCAAAACCAAATGGCCATGTTTATCACCCATAAACAAATGACTCACAAGGCAAAAAAACCAAGAATGTTATTTTGTGATGTTTTTCAATAGCTATTCTATATACATTATACTTTGTTGATGTAAGTTACCAGCCTGACAATACTGATGCAAAGTTGGTAAGAAATGTACCCAACCAATGTACACAACAGGCATATACAGACTCTAGCATACCACACATCTTTTAGCATGTTCTTAGTAGTAAGCTCTATGGAATAAAAGGCACTAGAAGTCCCTGTCTTCAAGTTTGTTTGTTCATTGTGTGCATAAAGTTTATCCTGAAAATAAAAATATCTGATTAATAGAATACCCTGCTATTCTTTTTATCTTGTAGCTGGTGTTAGTAATCAGTGGGGAATAGGTAAAGTTATGCTTATTAAATCTAATTAAACCAGTAGTAATACTTAAAGGTACAATCTGTTGGGGAGAGGTACAAAGTAACAAATCTAAAATTGGAAAGATATCCATACTTTTGACCTAGGACCATGGGAATTTATGTACAGAAACCTTAGTGTTTGTGGCAGGCAGAACAATGCCTTCCTGAAAATGTAAATGCCTTAATCCCTAGAACCTATGAATATACTGCATGACATGACAAAAAGAACTTACTTTACAGATATAATCAAGGTTACAGTCCTTTAGGGCTGGAGCGATAGCTCAGTGGGTAGGGCATTTGCCTTGCACGTGGCCGGCCCCTGCCGGCCCGGATTCGATCCCCGGCATCCCATATGGTCCCCCGAGCACCACCAGGAGTAATTCCTGAGTGTAAAGCCAGAAGAAACCCCTGAGCATTGCCGGGTGTGACCCCAAAATAATAATTAAAAAATTAAAATTAAAAAAAAAAAGATTACAGTCCTTTAAAAAAGGGAGCATCTATCCTGGCTCAGATGAATAGATCCAGACCATTCCCCTAAAACAAGAAAACTTTCTTGCTCTTGAGCGTAGCACACAAATGTCACAAAGGGGATGTAAACGAGGCTCTAACTTGAGGAAAATTTAGTACATTATTGCTGACTCTCAGACGGAAGAGCCAACATGCAGGACAGGAGTAAAGGTGGGACTGCTGGGATACTAGGGCTAGCCACAACTGATGACATACTGCAGGGCAGAGCGTCCTATACTCTATAACCACAAGCCACTGAATTTTGCTAGGTTGTCTCCATATTCTGGCTATTGTGAATAGTGCTGTGATGAACATTGAATTGCATATGTGTTTCTGCTGTTTGTTTTTGAGCCCCCCAGAATCTATTTCTGTGGCATTACTGGGTCAAATGGGAGCTCAATTTCTAATTTTTTGGAGGAATGTCCATATTGTTTTCCAAAAAGAATGGACCAGTCGGTATTCCCATAAACACTGAATGAAAGTCTCTTTCTCCCCACCTCTATGCCAGTCTCTGTGGTGTGAGACGATACCTCACTGTTGTTTTGATTTGCATCTCCTTGATTCTTAGTGATGAAAAGCATTTTTTCATATGACTTTGGCCATTTTGATTTCTTCTTTGAGGAAGTTTCTATTCATTTCTTCTCCCATTTTTTGATGGGGTTGGATGTTATTTTCTTGTAAAGTTCTACCAGTGTCTTGTATATCTTAGATATTAATCTCTTAACAGATGAATATTTAGTAAATATTTCCCAATATTTGTCTTTGTATCTTGGTCACCCTTTCTTTTGAGGTGCAGAAGCTTCTTAGTTTCATGTAGTCCATTTGTTTATTTTGGCTTCCATTTGTTTGGTTAGTAGTGTATTAGTTTTGAAGATGCCTTTTGCTTCATTGTCATAGAAGGATTTTCCTGGTTCTTCCATGTACCTTATGGATTCAAGTTTGATATTGAGATCTTTAATGCATTTGATCTGACTCTTGTACATGGTATAAATAGAGGTCTAGGTCTTTTTTTGCATGTAGCTGTATAGTTTTACCAGCACTACTACTTGTTAAAGAGGCTTTCCTTGACTCACTTCATATTTGTTGCTTCCTTATCAAAAATTCCATGATCATATATTTGAGAGTAACTGTCAGGCTATTCAACTCTATTCCATTGGTCTGCGGGTCTCTTCCAATACCATGCCATTTTAATTACTGCTGCTTTGTAATACAGTTGCTTGAGCTATTTGTGGAGGCTTACTGAATGAATGAAGTTTGAGGATGAAGTTTCCTGCTAGATGGGGAAGTCAAGGGAAGAAGAGAGAAAAACCACCTACCTGTGGCAGCAAAGTTAGTCAACCACAATGGGGATCAGCAAATTTCTCAGATTTCTCTCTCTTTCAAAGATGCCCTGTGCTTGGAAGCTGTAATTTCTAGTTATTTCTGTAATTTAGGAGAAAGGAAATTAACATTCCTTCCTTCCTTCCTTCCTTCCTTCCTTCCTTCTTTCCTTCCTCCCTTCTTTCTTTCTTTCTTTCTTTCATTCTTTTATTCTTTCGTTCTTTCTTTCTTTTGTTCTTTCTTTCTTTCTTTCTTTCATTCTTTTAGTCTTTCATTCTATCTTTTGTTCTTTCTTTCATTCTTTTGTTCTTTTGTTTTCTTTCTTTTGTTCTTTCTCTTTCGTTCTTCCGTTCTTCCTTCCTTCCTTCATTCCATCCTTTCTTTTTTTATCTTTCAATTCCATATATAAATAAATAAACAAATAAATTTTTATTGACTCACCATAAGATACATAGTTACAAAATTGTTCATGATTAGATTTCAGTCATACAATGTTCCAACTCCTGTCCCTTCAGTGGTGTGCATTTTCTACTACCAGTGTCTCCATTTTCCTTCTTACCACATCCTGTGGCAGGCAGTCTGCTGCTGTGGTAGACTCTCTCTCTCTCTCTTTCTCTCTCTCTTCTCCCACTTCCCCTGCTGCCTCACGTCTAGGCATTATGGTTTGCAGTACAGGCACTGAAAGGTTATAATGTTTTTCCCTTTACTTTTCAGCACTCTGGAAACTAACATTGCTTTGCTCTGTGCAATTGTGTCAGCCCTTTCTCCTGCTTCTTTACAGTGAACCCAAGCAACAACCAGTTCTCACCTTGCTACACTATAGAAAACCTCAGTACACCACAGCCTCTCCCATCATGCACACACAGGTACTACACCACTTTCATCACTTGTCACTTGTCTTCCCGATGTTCATCGATTTGTTCAAGCAGGCACCAGTAACATCTGAATACGTCCTTTGGCGTGCTAGTGTAGCCCAAGGGAATCTGCTCACTCCAGGAACATGAAAAGCCTCAAACCATTCCTTCAGGTCACTGTATCACACTGTCACTGTCTTCCCGTTGTTCATCGATTTGCTCAAGTGGACACCAGTAACATCTCCATACGTCCTGTCACAAGAAAGTGAAGCAATCAAGGGCATCTGCTTGCTCCAGGGACAGGAAGAGACTCAAACCATTCTTCAGGTTATGGAATTGAGGTCCATAATTGTTACTAGTTTTTGGCATAACAAATAAAACACGGGTAGCTTGCCAGGCTCTGCCTTGAACATTACTGCTGAAACTTATAGGAGAAAGATCAGGTCTGAGGAAATATGGAGTCTGAATGTTGAGAATGGCTGACTGCATGATGTGTGGGTTGCTCTGGCTTCTTTCTAGGCTTACTGGGATGACAGGTATCAGTTAGAACCTGTCTAGAACTGTATACAGTGTATAAAAAGATCCTGGAAGGACCTTATCCTAAAATCAGTATTCACGATCACGATCACGATCTTCCTGTTGATCATCTATTTGCTAGAGCGGGCACCAGTAATATCTCCATATGTCCTGTCTCATGCCAGTAGAGCCAGGGGCATCAGCTTGCTACAGGAACATAAAGAGCCTCAAAACATTATATTAGGTCATGGGAATGACCTAATATAATTGTTACGGAATTTGGCATATCAAATACAACACGAGAAGCTTGCCAGTCTTGCCGAGCGGGAGGCAAACTCTTTTAAACACCTCCAAATAAAGCAATTATTGATGAGCCACTGCGGCCGCAGAGTGGCCACGCAAGCCGGACTGTGATGGGCTGGTCTGCTGGGTGGAGTTCTGACGAGAGGGAAGTCCAAATGTGGAAAATGGCGGCTCCCGTGGGTGAGGGGGGTGGTCTGGCTTGTTGTGAGGCTCTGCTGAGGTGGTGGGCCAGGGCTAGAACCCGCCATGCCTCCCGACTGCCTCATGAACGGTTGTGCACAGGGAGAGCAAGGAACAGCTCTGCCCCATGTCTGAGAGTCTCTGAACCAGCATACCTGGGCCAGATTGAGGAAAAAGCTGCTGCAGGGTGGGTGTCGATGATCCGGGCTGTGATGGGCTGGTCTGCTGGGTGGAGTTCTGACAAGAGGGAAGTCCAAATGTGGAAAATGGCGACACCCGTGGAGTGAGGTGGGGGTGGTCTGGCTTGTTGTGAGGCTCTGCTGAGATAATAATAAAATCAGTATTATCTAAGAATATCGTGTGGCCGCTTTGCGCCTACGCACCGACAACTGTGGCTCAGGTCATAGGAATGAAATCTATAATTTTCACTGGTTCCTGGCATATCATATGACACAGGGTAGCTTACCAGGCTCTTTTGTGAAGGTGGTATACTCTCAATAGTAGCCTCTCATCTCGTGCATTTACTAATGAACCACTAATGGGGAGAGATCAGTTTTTCTCTTGGGTGGAGCTCTGACGAGCTGTGGAGTTCAGATGTTGAGAATGACTGCCCTCATGGTGTGGGGGTTTCTCTGGTTTCTTGCAAGGCTCTATTGGGATGGCAGGCCAGGGCTACCTACAATCTGCCTTCCCTTTCAGGTGCCTCATGATCAGCTGAGCACAGGGAAAGCCCATAGCAGCTATGCCTTGTGTATCTGAGTCTCTGGATCAGGCATACCTGGGCTTGAAATAGGCTTCGCTGTAGGGTGGGACTCTGATGATCAGGGCTTGAGATCGGCTTTTCTCTTGGGTGGAGCTCTCACGAGCTGTGGAGTCCAGATGTTGAAAATGACTGCCCTCATGGTGTGGGGGGGTTCTTCTGGCTTCTTGTGAGGCTCTGTTGGGATGGCAGGCCAGGACTAGAACCGGTCTTCCCTCCCCTGGTGTCCATGATTAGCTGAGCACAGGGAGAGCTGGTAGCAGCTCTTCCCTGAGTACTACACCAATACACCAATATTAGCAAGGCAAGTTTCAATGAAAAGTGTCAGGGGCTGGAGCGATAGCCCAGTGGGTAGGGCATTTGCCTTGCATACAGCTTCGCCTATGTTGGCCTGGGTTCGATCCCAGGTATCCCATATAGTCCCCTGAGCACCGCCAGGAGTGATTCCTGAGTGCAGAGCCAGAAGTAACCCCCTGAGCATCGCCAGGTATGACCCAAAAAAGCAAAAAAAAAAAAAAAAAAGTGTCAGATGGAGAGAATTGGAGACAGAATCTATGCCTCCAGCTGCCATAAACAAACTGCTGGCTCATCCTCCCCTCAAAGGCTGCCCTCTCTTCTAAGGAAATTCAGGGACCCAGCAAGCAGAAAAAAAAAAAGAGAAGCTACCACCTAAGGACCAGACTATCACAGCCCGGTTCGTGCAGCTGCTAGCAGCCGCATGGTTTATCAATAAATGTTTCATTTAAAGGTGACTACAACAGTATGCCACCCGCACGGCAAGCCTGGCAAGCTGCTCGTGTATTAATGATATTCCAATTACCAGTAACATTTATATTTGGTCATTCCCGTGACCTAATATAATTGTTTGAAACTCTTTATGCTCCTGGAGCAAGCGGATGCCTTTGGGTTCTACTAGCATGAGACAGGGCATATTGAGATATTACTGGTGCCCGCTCTAGCAAATAGATGATTAACGGGAAGATAGTGATAGTGATAGTGACCACCTAAGGAAAGCTTTACCCAGCCAGGAGGACTCATATGTTAAAGCATTGTTTTTTTTTTAACTTGGTATTTAATGTAGATGTATGTCGGTATGAATTGATAATTGAGAGCCCCAAATAGGCATTTTCTTCCCCATTAAGCAGGTATTTCTTGGACTAACATGCTCAGAAGAGTTGAAAGCCATGATGTCACTGGCAGGTCCACAGCCTAGCCTAGCTCTCCCTCTTATCTTCATCCCTGCTCCTCCACTCACAGCTGGCAGGTGGCAGACAGAAGCAGCCAGGTGGCCAAGGAAAGTAAGGACCTCCTGCCCCCTAGAGAAATCATCTTTATGTAAGTGCTATAGCTATGTGAAAGCAGAGAGAATTGTTCCAGACCCACAAAGGAAGATAGAGGAGGAAGAAACTAAAAGAGAAAGCGAGGCTGGAGCAATAGTCCAGCAGGTAGAGCATTTGCCTTGCATGCAGTCAACCTGGATTCATTCCTGGCATCTAATAGGTCCCCAGAGAAGCGTTAGGAGTAATTCTGGAGTGCAAAAAGAGAGCAATAGTTATAAGAAAGTGACAGGAAAAGAAGAAAAATAAGGAGACCAACCAGAGAGGAGCCAAGTGACTTACCAGACCTTGTGAGTCATGGAAATCAAGATAAGGAGGAATCTGGGCTGGAGAGATATTATTGCAGGTTTGTCACTTGACTTGAGAGTGGCTGCCCTCGGTTTGATCTTCAGCACCTATAGAGCTCCTGGAGTCCCACCAAGAGTGACCCCTGAGTGTACAGCCAGGAGTAACCCCTGAGAACCACTGGGTATGGTTCCCAAACCAAAAACAAAAACAACAAAAAGACCAAGAGGAGCCCAAAATAAGAGTAAGTAAGAATAAAAAGAAGTCTTTGAAGAAGCTCAAAAAGGAACACCCCAAAAACGATAACTTTAGAAGGAAGACAGAGAGACCACAGAGAGAGAGAGAGAGAGAGAGGAATCACCCCAAGAGTCATCCTTCAGACACTCTCTCATTCTTACAGTGACCCTCCTGGTTAAGAAAGTGCACACAGGAAGGTGTAGTCCCTATTGAAAAGGTGTTGTCCCTATGCACACAGCACAACCAAATGTCAGGAACTAAGTGGATGAAATTCTGTGCCCACACTCTGGGCCACTCCAAAATGCTGTCTGTCGAGTATTTTTGACAGAAAATGGAACGGAATGAGCCTTAATTCACAGTTGTGTGAGAAGGGTCATATGTCAAGAGCCCAATAGTCCTGCCCAACTTGCACGTTGGGCCTTCAGACCATGTGGCCCTGCCAGAAAGCAGGTGCAAAGGGGTCCTCTATAGATGGAAAATCAAAAGGATAAGTGAGGCCTTTCCTTAGCTCACCCTGAGCAGGAGTGTGGCAAGGAGCAACCTTCTCTGTTTTACCAAACCCAGCGAAAGCCTTGCAAGTGACCCAGAGGCAATGAATTCTTATTTTACTTTATAGCTGAGCTGTGAGGCGTTTTCTGTCAACTTGATAAGCAGTAATGGTCACCATGTTGTCCCCTGGCTTAGGTCCTGAACCTAATGAGTCATTTTTTTAAGCTGAATCCCTCCATCCCCCACCTCTTGCATCTGTAATCCATAAAGCTGTGTGTTGGGCCCTTCATTTTATGGGTCTTAATAAGTGATGGCACTTATCTAAAACACACAGAAGCTCTTAGCATATTCTCTCTCCTCCCCTCTCGTCTATATTTCCATGAGAAATGAAGACTCAGAGAGCTCAAATTACTTGCCCAGATGGTACATAGTCCCTTCAATGAAATGTCCCTTCTATCTTGCTCTCAGGGAAACAAAGTTGTCCTGAGTAACAGTTTTAACATGATGAGCAGATTCTCATGGGCACCAGATAAAGCAACTTTACGCTTCCCCACACCTTCCCAATAAAGCCTTTTGCCTGTTTAGATTTTACTTAAAATCTTCTCTTGTCACTTTTGACTAACATATACTTGGAGAACTCATCTTATGACTGTGAAAATGATAATGATTGTGTGTATGTGGGGGGGGGGGGTGTCTCCTAGCAGTCCTCAGGCCTTATTTCTGGCCCTGTGCCCAGGGATCACGCCAGGTGGTACTCAGAGAACCATGTGTGGTGCCAGGTTGGAACCAAGGTCAGGAGTGAGCAAGGCAAGCATTTTAAGCCCTGTATTGTTCTCTAGTCCCAGATACACAACTTGGGGGTGGGAAGGGGTAAATTATCATTTATTTAGTTTGTGAAATCTCAGGAGTAACCTATTCATCTATATGTTTGTAGGTGATGCCACCTACACAAGTTAACAAAAAAGAAAGATCTTCTCATATGTGGACTGCAAAGAAACATAGTGAGAGAAAAGCAAATGAGCAAAGGCATTAGGACTGCGTATTTTTATTTGTTATAAAACTGAGCTTACCTGGGAGGGGTTGTATCCGGAGACACTGGTAGGGGAAATCAGGCACTCTGGTACAGTTTTGGAGCAATGCATGTGCAAAATAATTTAATTAACCATATTTAAATCAGGAAAAATAGATATTTTTGTTACTGGATTTGGCATATCGAACACGCATCGGACAGCTTGCCAGGCTCTGCCATGCGGGCGCTATATTCTCATTTTTAATTATTCTCAAAATCAGATGGGCTGGACATGTAATGCGATTTGGAGACAACCGCTGGACTAGAGCCGTTACCGACTGGATCCCACGGGATGTCAAAAGATCACGTGGCCACCCACCTACAAGATGGTCAGACTTCCTTGTCAAGACCCTGAAGGAACAGTTTGAGGCTCTTCATATTCCTGAATCAACCAGATGCCATTGGGCTACATTGGCACGTGATAGGGTCCAATGGAAATGTTACTGGTGCCCGCTCGAGGCAAATCGATGAATAACGGGATTCAAGTGATCAAGTGATTTAAATCATAGTACTTTAAAAAATGTTTTTAAAAATGACAAACAATGTATGACCAAAACCCAGATATGAACATCTTATGAACATCTTTGTAACTATATATCTCACGGTGGTATAATAAAATATTTTTTTAAAAATGACAAACAAGGGGCGGGGCGATAGCCCAGTGGGTAGGGCGTTTGCCTTGCAGCGGCCGGCCTGTGCCGGCCCCGGTTCGATCCCCGGCGTCCCATATGGTCCCCCGCGCACTGCCAGGAGTGATTCCTGAGTGCAGAGCCAGGAGTAACCCCTGAGCATTGCCGGTGTGACCCAAAAAGCAAAAAAAAAAAATGACAAACAAAATCAAAGGTCTTCTTTCATTACCCTCTAAGGTGGCTGGCAGAAGAGGTGGGGTCCCTGGATATAGGAGTATTGCTCAGGTCAAACCCATAAACTTTTCAAGGCGTAGACCTTACAGTGATCTGGACTCACAAGAATGCTCCTTTTTTTAATAATAAAAAAAAAAACTCCAAGGAAAATCATGCTATGGTCAAATCCAGTATAAAATGTCTCCCCATTCACTGACTTTTATTCTTTCCTCACAAGTGGATTCCTACATTGGGAATGCACATAGGCTTTTCTATGTCATTCTAGCACTAGGCAAGGGATTTCGGTCATATTACTTTTACATTGGTGGAAATAACATACCGCCTCACATTCTGGGGACTTGCATTAAGCCCTTCTGTCCCTTAACCTCTGTTCATCTTTCCTTCATGGATAACATGGGTTTAAAGACCTAGAGATCATTGATGCTCACCTTAGTTCTAGCCCAGATATTGGGGCATCCTGCTATCAGTTATAGAAGTATGAAACAGTCCTTGAAGAGGTTTGGATTGAAACAGATGATGTCCATAATAGCTACGCCACAGTCATTATCCTGTGGACAAGTCACTGTTGATTCTACGTAATTCCAAACAGAGATCAAAACCAATAAGAGGGTAGAATACACCTTCACAGGAAGATACATGAATGGGTGACTTGCTAAAAAGATTGATTCAGTGCTAAGAGGATGAAGATTTAAAAAATATTACTAGTTTGTGGTCAGGGAATAGGGTACTGGCAACATTGATTTCAGCATTTTCCAGAACCAGGTATGCTTGCCAATGGCTCTCGAGCATTATGGCTCCACTCTCAGTATGGAGCCACATGGAGAGAGGGCTGAAGGAATGTTTAAGATCTCTGAGTCAAAGAAGATATCTTAAAGTCATGCACCCAACCACAGTCATGCTCACAAATTGACCTCTGATGTGGGCACAAGCACCACCTCAGTCTATAACGGAGTCACCAATATAGCCAGCAGAAGAACTCAAGTGTACAATATTATGTTTAATTCTGTGTTAACTCAGGCAAGCTAGAACTAGATGTCTCAGGAGGTCCTTCACTATATGGTTCCAGGAGAAACCTGGCCAACAGAGAAATTTTGCAGGCAATGTGGAAAGCCAAGATGAAGCAGTAGCAGCGCTGTCAGAAGTTACTTATGACTGTGGATACACATGCCCCAGGGGTTCCACACATGTCTTCAACTCTCCTTGGCTCTCCATTCACCCATTTCTCTGTATGTTGCGACCTCAGCTCCCCACCCGATGCTTGGCTGCAGTTCCACAGAAGTGTTGGACCTAAAGAGGCCAGATCCACGTCATCCTGCAGTGCACCACTCCACACCCATAGCACATGGGAGACAGAGTGAGCCAGAGACACAGAGTTTCATAATTGGAGAAAAGAGTTCATTTCAAGGTTATGAAAACACAGAGAGAAAACTCATGCTAAGGCCAGAGGAGAAACTATAGGGGATAAAGCACTTGCCATGCATGTGATTGACATGGGTTTAATGTCCAGCAACACAAATGGTCCCCAAGCCCTGCCAGGGAATAAGTCCTGAGCACTTCCAGGGGGTAATCCAAAAAAGAAAAGAAAGAAAAGAAAACATACTTTATGAACATACAGCATATAGTAAATATTTTTCAAGTAATTAGAGTAAGTAGATTTTAGGACTATTGCTGAAATGATCCAGTATTTTTTATCATCCCTTTCCTTCTGACTTACTTCACTTAGTATGATATCCTCTGGTTACATTCATGCTGCTGAAAATGATATGATTTTGTTTTTCTTAGAGGTTGCATAGTATTCCATTGTTTGTATAATACCACAACTTCCTTTTTTAATATTTTTATTATACCACCATGGGATATACCATTACAAAGATGTTCATGTTTGAGTTTCGGTCATACAGGGATGGGTTCCAGCACCCATCCCTCCACCATGCCATTTCCCACCACCAATGTGCCCTGATTCCCTCGCCCCTTCCCTTAGCCTGCCTCTATGGTGGCTTCTTTATCTCTTTTCTCTCTTTCTCTCTCTTTCTCTCTTCCTTCTCTTACAAATTGTGGATTGTAAGACATACATAGAGGTTAACATGTGTATCTTTTTGCCTGTATGTAATGCTCAGTTGGTGTTAGCCCTTTTGACAATTATTAGCACACTGTTCCCTTCTCTGCTTACCTAACCTCTAACTCCACATGGTTGTAGTAATTTCTACCTTTGACAAGACCTCCTGATCCATGTTTCGCCTTACTTTGGATATTGGTATCATAATATGTATATGTATTTATGTTATGCAAACAAATGCAGTCATTCTATATCTATCTTTTTCCTTCTGGCAAATTTCACTCAACATGATCCTCTCCATGTCCATCTATTTATAGGCAAATTTCATAACTTCATTTTTTCCTAACAGCTGCATAGTATTCCATTGTGTAGATGTACCAAAAGTTTCTTTCTCCAGTCATCAGTTTTCGGGCACTCTGGTTGTTTCCAGATTCTGGCTATTGTGACTAGTGCTGCTATGAAAATAAAAAGTGAGGATGGTGTTTCCCAGGGCATATCCCCAGGAGTGATATGGCTGAGTTAAATAAATGAGAGCCCAATTTCTAGTCTTTGGAGGAATGTCCATATTGTTTTCCAAAAAGGTTGCACCAGTTAACAGTCCCACCAACAATGGATGAGAGTCTCCTTTTCCCTGCATCCACAGCAGTACCTGCTATTCTTGCTCTTTTGAATATGTGCCAGTCTCTGTGGTGTAAAATGATATCTCATTGTTGTTTTTGACTTGCACCTTTCTGATGATTAATGATAAAGCATTTTTTCATAGTCTTTTGGCCATCAGAATTTCTACCAGTGCCTGATACATCCTGAATATTAACTCCTTATCAGATGGATACTGGGAGGAATATTCTTTCTCGTTCTGTGGACTGTCTTTGTTTCTTGGTCACTGTTTCTTTTGAGGTGCAGAAGCTCTTTAGTTTCATGCAGTCCCATATATTTATCATTCCTTCCAGTTGCTTCGTTAGTGGGTCTCTTTGAAGATGCCTTTAGCTTCAATGTCGTGGAAGGTTTTTCTATGTTTTTTTCAACATACTTTATGGATTCAGGTCTGATACTGAGATCTTTAATCTGTTTTGTTCTGATTTTTTATGCATGGTGCGAGACAGAGGTCAAT